>CAIGRB010124087.1:25290-50832 GCA_903798255.1 Fraxinus quadrangulata | reverse complement strand
TTTTTTTTTTTTTTTTGTGTTATAAAAATTTGCATTTTGAGATGAGTTTTAAATGGGAAGGGTAACAGGGCAGACCATATTCCCTATGCCCGTCCCCATCTCGGAGCAACAATCCTCGCCCATTACTGTCCTATGTACCCAACTAGGCAGGAAATAACTGTCCCATTCGGACCAAGGCCCGCGGGTATCAGGCATGTCATTTTTTGTCATCCCTATGTGTGTTTCAGGGTACATCCTTCATCGGGGTTCACATCCTTAACGACCCGACCTTTATACCCAAGTAGTTAACTTAAGTACTCTCGATTTTGGAAAGCCTGAGCCCATTATACCCCTCACAGATTTATCTCGTATCTCCAGAATTTGAATCCTTGACCTTTCGCTTAATAATGATTCAAGTTGAAATCATGTACCAATGTTATCTCAGAGCGGACAGTAGTAAGCTAACGACTTGAGCATAGAGAATGGGTCGTTACAGCTTCAGAATGAGTTATTTTCCTTGCTTACGTTGTTAGTACAAAAGGTATCGAGGTGGATGAACAAAAAGTTAAATCCATCTAGGAGTGGTAAACTTTTATAGGTGTTTTGTTAGAGACAAGAAAATGCATTTAATGTTATTAAGGATAAGTGGTGTTCTGCACTATTTTTAGCATTGCTTAACTTTAACGGAACTTTTGAGATTAAGTGTGATACATCGGGAATAGGAATTGGAGCCCTTTTGATGCGAGATAGGTGGCCCATAGCATCTTTAGTAAGAAGCTAAATGGGACAACTTTGTATTACACGTGACAAAGAGCTTTATGTTCTTGTTTGAGCTTTGGAGACATGGCAAGTGACCTATGGCCAAAGAAGTTTGTAATTCACACCGACCATAAATTGTTGAAATATATCAAGAGTCAATGTAAGTTGACCAAGAGGTATGCATGATAGATGGAGTAAATCTCGACTTTTTTCTATGTATAAACAAAAGAGAGGAGAACATAGTTGATGATGCATTATCTAGAAGGTCATACTTCTTACTTCTTTAAGTGTTAAAATGCCTGGATTTAAGTATGTTAAGGATATGTATACCAATGATATAGATTTTGCTATTTAGGGATAGTAAATTATGTATGCCTAATTATTTTATGCTTAAATATTTAGTACATGAAGCATATAGTGGGAAATTAATGGGGCATTTAGGTATTATGAAAACCTTAGAAATGTTGCATGAACATTTTTATTGGCCTAGAATGAAAATAGATGTTATTCGCTTTTATAGTATCTGGGTTGATGTGTCTGGGTCAGCCTAGGACTAAAAAGGATAGAAACTTTATATTCATGGTAGTGGATATGTTTAGTTGGCACATTTTATTTCATGCCATAAAACAAATGATGCGATGAATGTAATTGATCTATTTTTAAGGGAGATAGTGCGACTCTGATAAGTATAAAATACACTTATCTAGCCTTTAAATATAGACATTTAGGAGTTCTTTTGATAAATATATTTCGTTTGTTAGGTGAAGCTTGATGATTGGAAGTCAAATTGGAAGAGAACAAAAAATGACAAAACAAAGTTGAAATCCAAAGTTCGAGGACTAAATTGCAAGTTTTCTATAGTTGATTCGAACCATAAAACAATGAATGAAGATTTTACGAGATCAATGGATTACACATGGAAGATAAATGATGGAAATTGCATGCAGAAAGGACTATATAAGCCACCGAGATGTTTAGGGACCAATTTGCAATTGGTCCCAAAGTGGGAGACTCTTGCATGTGTGAAAAGAAAGTTGTGCGTCTGCCCATTTTGGCTAACGCGCGAGCAAAGTAATGCAGAGATGCACTCACGGCTCATAACTTGGCGTATGTGCATGGTTGAACCAGGGACCTAGTGTGTAGTTTTCCTTATTTGATTCAAACTTTTCTTGGGAACTACTTTGAAAGCGATTTTGACTTAAAGTTTGAGCCCTATAAAAACAAAACAGCCTCATACATTAAAGGACCCCTCTTATACTAATATTCATCAAATATCGTAATCAAAGGAGGCAAATTCATTGTTCTTTTGAGGAAATTAAGCGGATAATTGCAAGATTTCATCAATTGATAAACCAACCTTGGTTTTTGGGCGAAGAAGAGGAAGCATAAATGAAGATTTATCGACAAACCATTGAAAAGATTCAAGATTTCAAGATTCAACTTTTTCTTCTCAAGTTATCAATAATCCGGGTGATATTTTACAATTTATACATGATTTCTTGTAATTTTGCAATCTAGGCTAGATTTCTAATTACTAAGATATAGATGAACCTTTATTTTGAAGTTTTTAATATAATTTCAATATTGTGATGCCCAACATGTGTTTATTCTTGGATGATTGGTATAGAACTTAATTCTTTTCATTTAATTAGCTATAAATTGAATTATTGTGTGAACATTATTGTGTCGAGAGAGACAATAGGATGTATAGCACATTATCGCAACCATTGTGAGGTCCTATAGGGGATAGAGATATACAACTCTATGATTTGCATGATTTCAATAATTATTCTAATATTTTTAATACATACTTTCATGCTCACATCTTTCATAGGGATTTAGGAAGGTCATATGAGATGATAGCTTTAATTCTACTTGAGAGAGATTATTAATTAATTTAGAAACATTGATCAACCCCAAACAAGTGGCCAATTTGAGGTAGCAAATAAGGAATTGAAGAGGATCCTTAAGATGACATGAATGCTTTGCATACTGGTTGGTCTAAGAAATTAGATAATGCACTATGGGCATATCGAACTGCTTTTGAAATACGAATAGGTATTTCGCCATATCACCTTGAGTTTGGTAAAACATGTCATCTTCTAGTGAAGTTAGAACATCGAGCATATTCGACAATGAAAAAGTTAAATCTTGATATGCAAGCTGCTGGAGAAAACAGATTGTTGCAGCTAAATAAATTGGATGAATTTCAAAATGGATGCTTATAAAAATGCAAAAATATACAAAGAAAGAACAAAGAGGTTGCATGATCAACACATTCAAATGAGAGAGTTTACCCTAGGACAAAAAGTAATTATTGTTCAATTCTAGGGAAATTGTGCTCGAGATGGTGTAGACCCTTCACAATTGTACAAGTCTTTCCACATGAGGGTAGTTGAGGTGACTCATGAGACCAAGGGCACTTTCAAGGTTAATGGATAGCATTTGAAACCATATTGCATTTGTGAATATACAAAAGAAAAAGCTACCATCCGCCTTGCCAATCCAGAGTAATCATGCTACAAATTCTAGCTAAAGACTATAAATTAAGCACTTATTGTGGCAACGTTTGAAAGCCTATTGGGGTGGCGAGTTTGATATAGAGAAGTCATTCACTCAACTCCACAACCCGAAATGATCAAGCTGTCAGGTCTAGCTAAAGACTATAAATTAAGCACTTATTGAGAGGCAATCAAATCTCTTATCGTTTTATTTATTATGCTTTAAGTACTTGCATTGCATTTAGTTTGATAGGTTGCATTAATTTTAAGCACGTTTTGTTTACTAAAACAGGTCATCCCGTCAATATTAGGCCTAGAAAAAGAAAATGAATTTATTTGAGGAAAAAACAGTTAAAAAGATTTGTGACAAGTTTTTTCAAGGCTCTAGGGGCATAAAAAAGGTTGGTTAACCACATTATAGCTTTTATACTATTTCTTGACTCTTATTTTGATTTTCTTCCATCTTTTGAAGGTATAATGACAGCTCAATAAGATAAAGAATGGAATGAACTGGTCCAATAATCTTGCCTCCAATATTCAGGGAGTACCTATTTCCTTTCATTCCCTCTCCTAATGCTGTTTAATTTTACTTTAAGACATTAAGGACACTGTTTTTGAAGGTGGGAAAAACATTGAGTTTTTAGTATGTTTGTGTGTTTTTACTGCTTTATTATACACGAAAAGTAAAAATTGATTTTATTTTTGAAATTTGAATATACTTTCTAATTTTCGCGTTTGTGTGAGTTAATAATTAACTTTGCTGACTATGATGATACTTGGAACTATGTTTTGATATATGAACTGTGAATATGTTATATGTTTAGATTAATTGATACTTATCCTTGTGGAATCTAATATTATTTTGCGCACATGAATTAAATTTAGCATTGTGAAGTAACAAGTTGATTCATATGCTTGATCAGGTTGAAATACTAGAACAAGATGTTAAACAAAAGATCACTACATTGTACATCTTTAAACCATTTTAAGCCTATGTTTGGCTCCCATGTTTTTAAAACTCATTTTTAACCACACATGCTCCCAAAAAATAATTTTACATATAAAAATTGAAAAAAAAATTATTCTTTTTTAGCCACACATTCTTTAAAAAATCACTATTCCAAAATGTATTTTCTTACCAAATGGGGAAGATTACATTATTGTAAGAAGATATTGAGATGAATAGGGATTTCAAGTATATAAATTATTGTGTGGATTATCTAAGAACAATAAGATGATGATTAGGTGAAAATTTTAAGTTATAGGTTGATTTTTGAGAATGGGTATATTTAATGATGGGCACTAGTCATTACATAAAAATGGACATGATACAAAAGATACACAACGTGCAATGATTAAACCACAAACACTTGTTTGAGATAATTAGACTTTTAAAAAAGGATTATTATGGATTCTTAGGTTTGAAGTAATCAAAATTTGAATGATCTTTATTTGCTGAAGTATTGAGTTGCAATTAGTGAAATCCATCTAAAATAAAGAGTAAGAATTAGTATAAAAATTCAACCTCAGATCATATCTTTGGAAAAAGAGTTAAAAAAATTTTGGGGTGTATGAATCAAGCCATTGAAGAAAGGAAATATTTGACTATTGATGGTCGAAAATTGAAGTAACTTGTCAATTCATGATGTCTACTTGATTCTTCGCACATACACACACATTAGTTTTACATTTGATAAGTAGATATTTATTTTAGCACTGTTATCTTGAAACTATTTATAGAATTAATACAATGACTCCAATCCTGAGACAAACGATAGGTTACCTAACCAAATTTATAGTTTCATTTGAGGATAAACAAATGTTCAAGTTTTTGGGTGTTTGAAAAGTATATTTTTAGACACTTATGTGGACCAATAAATATAGACATTCGGGGAGTTCTTGTTCAAAAAATCATTGGGTCAATGATATTTGATTTAATTTTCACTTTCTTGAAGTGTGTATATCAAATCTTGTTGGGGATTCCAAAGTTTATCTTTTAAGGGTTTATATCAGTATACCTAGGAGTATTGTGAATAGGCATGTTAAATTCCTTAGCTACTTTTAGAAGATTTTTGTAGTAAGTTGGTACCAAGTTGTTATTTTCTACCACATGTCACCCACATACAAAAGGGCAAACTAAAGTAGTTAATAAGATACTAACTCAACTTTTGTGCACTATAATCAATAAAAAATTGAAATTATGAATAGCTTTAACACATTTATGTCTTTTGGTTTAATTCCTTTATAAGTTAATGAAATTGGTAGTTTGGATGGGAAGAGCAAGGTTGAATTGGTGAAGTCATTCATCAGAAGGTTCAGCTTCTGTTCAAAAAGAAGAATTCATTATGCTTCCCAAGCCAATAAAGGAAGGAGACATTTGACCTTTGAACCAGGGGATTGGGTTTGGGTTCACATGCAAAAAGAAGTTTTTCTAGCCCAATACCTATAAATTGCATCGTAGAGGAGATTGATCATTCCCAATCCACGAAAAGATTAATGAATTGGCCACAAACTAGACCTTCCAGGTGAGTGTAATATGTATACTACTGTTAATATTGCTCTCTATTTGATGCAGATGACGATTCGAGGATGAATCCTTTTGAAGAGAGAGGGAATGATGAGTATCACAAAGGGCCGCTAGCAAGGTTTTTTTATGTCTTGGATGGACCAATAATAAGGTCAAGAGCAAGAAGATCAAGGAACCTATGCAAGGAGCTATCCAAGCTACTACATAGGCCGAAAGTCTAAGTGCATCAAGCAAGATATCAACCTTCAAAATGGACATGAAAGAAGAATAATCAACCTTATCACATTTGATTCAAGCTAAGGTGGAAGGAGCTGAGCCGGGAAGCCATGTGCACGCATGGCCTTAATCCCCTTGCATTTGTTGTAGTACCTTGAAATTTATTTACTTTTTTGCGTAGGACACAAGTTTTAATTTTTCTCATTAGCAAATTAAGTGGTCCATGTCTAGCCTTGTGACATTAAAGTCCATAAATTAAAAAAATAATACCATCTATGTATTTCTTTAAAATAATAATAATAATAAGATTTATTTTCTTAATTGTGATTTTAAATTATTTTTCGTAAGTATTATGTGGGCCAAATAATTAAGTATAGTAGAAACTGATATAATATATCAATATGTATCTTATCTTGTGGCTTGCGTTAAATTACGTAGATTGGGCTAGGAAAAATTTATTTTGAACAAGATATGTCAAGTTATTGTGGTTCAAACAAAATTTATGTTTTTATCTAATATTAAATCATGTTATAATGGCATTGCATTGATTGGCTGAAATAGATGTGGGGGTTTCACCTGTAATAGAAAAGCAACTAACTTATAGAGTCTTATTTGATATTTACAAGTGTGTGTGTAAGTTATGGGATTTAGGAGAACGAGTGATTAATATCTCTCAACCATTATGCCTCTTTCATTCATCCATTTCTTAGCCACAATAATCTTAATTTATATACTGAAACACAGGGTCATTTCGAAGCACTCGAATTATCAATTTCATATATATTTTTCAATTCACCATGTCAAGGCATTTGGAGGATATTTGAATCAAAATAATCATTTTTCAAATCATAGTGTAGTGGATACATAAAGTGTAGTGGTTAAATTCTTATTTATCCATGATATTTATATTATGATTACATTAAATACTTTAAGAACTTTGGGTCGATTTTATGTTAAATCCTTTAGGATAGACCGTCAGGTCCAATTTTGTTAAATCCTTCGGGATGTGTAAATTCTAAAAAAAAAAATCCTTGAGCTATCTGTTATTGCAATGAGTTGTTCTAAATCTAAGAATATCGGGTATGAAATGTTTCATTTATATTTATATTATGTTTATATGAATTTTGCACGTATCTTATTGTGTTTTTATTTAAAATGCTCACACTTACAAAATTTCAAATTAGAAAGAGTCACCTTGGATGTGTGAAAGATTGGATGAGTGGATGTTTATGGGTTGCTTAGTAAAAATATATTTTAAACACATTTGACCACTCCTTTAAATTCGTTGAGTTGAATTATAAAATTTCCTTTAAGGTTCCAAGGGTAAATTTTTTATTTTCTGAAAAACAAGAATTTACGCTTCTCGTAAAAAATATATATAATAAATAAATAAATAATTTGGTAACACTTTGAGTTTTTAAAATTTGAAAATTTGGGACGTTACCGATTTGTATCAAAGCCAGGTTCTACCTTTATGCAAACCGAATAAAATTTATATTCTTCCACCATTACGTGTAATATGATTTTTCATTAAGGGAATTATGTGCAAATTTTGTAGTCCCAACCTCTAGAATTATTCATATAAAGAAAATGTTCGTTACTTCAAACTTATTTCTAATTTAGCATCTCAATTAACTGATGTTTAAGCCTAACTACTTTTCTTTCTTCATGTTGATTAACTCGGATAGGAGATTCTTATGTTCACATAATGTTAATGTATTTTCTCCATTATTTTCTACCATGTGTGATGTATTAGATAAATATTCTCCTTTGTTATAATTGATTTCAATATTTGCTCTTTGACGATATATATATAATGAGCTAGGTTATTTGTATTGAGATTTATGGTAGTAGTTTAACCTAGTTTTAATTGATTTCAATATTTGCTCTTTGACGATATATTAATTATGTTCATGTGTACTATTGTTATTATTGCATTTTCTTTCATATGGCCCACCAAATTGTGTTTAGTGATATGTACATCGTTCGAGAGAAGATTGTACATTTTAAACCAAATAGTAGAAACCTTAGGTTCTTATAGGGGATAGAGATATACATCTAACCGTAGATAACTCATTGAGCAATTTTCACAAAAATTAAATGTAGTTGTTTGATTTTAATCGATATATAGATATAGTAAGTTAAACCAATCAATTAGGGCTAATTTTGCCCGAGAGAGGTAATTAACTTAATTTGAAAAATCGGATCTAACATCGTAAATGAGTATTTTGTTAAATTGGTTTACGGAGAAATTAATTAGGTGATGATTAAGAGAAACATGAATTCCAACCACGTTTTCCTTCAAAAATTCCCAAGCGTTTATGTTTTCTTATTTTATTTTTATTTATTTATTTCCTTATTTTCGAGTCATAATTATAATTGTATGTGTTGCTTTTCATTGTTAGAATTAAATTGACTAAAATTGTGCAATCGAAAGTAGTGATTGTGCTTGAGTTGTTGTGATTTTGTTTAGACATTTTAGATAAGTCTTGCCGGTTTAGGTTTGTTTGATGTTTAAAATTGTTGTTAATTCATGAGCTATGCATGACCAAATATGTCGTGAGCCTAATTTTTTTCCAAAAATTTTGCTTCTCCATGTGAGATTCCAAATCATTTTGAGCACAATAGTCATGATTAATTATTATCTGGATGTGAAAATTTCTGATTGATGGAGAAAGTTTTGAATTGATAGAACTATGTTGTGTGTTGCTTGAAAATTTATATCAACCTACTTTCTTTATTACTTAACCACATTGATAGATAAGTTTGGAGGGTGGTCGAGCCAGTGAAGGATATTATCTAGAAGTGTGTTGATTCCATACATGTTGTGTGGAGACTTTTTTGCTAAGTATAAGCAAGGTAATGACTATATGATAGGGATCTAAGCCCCATGTGGTTTTATTGAGCTTAAAAAGGAACATCGCACTTGTTAAATTCTTATCTCACTCCGTAGCTTTTTTTACTCGAGTTATTTAGTCCATAGGGGTATCTCGAAACCCATTACCCTTTGGTCTAAAAGAGCGGGAAGTTTTAGAGCTCACTACAAGGACCAAAAAGAAAGCTTGAGGGAGTGAGGTAAAAAAATTGAATCGGTGCAATTGTATATGAATTTTTTGGCTTAGATAACTAGTGAGTTTGAATTACGTAGTATATGCTTGAATGAGAAGCATTAATATAGAATCATTACATAGATAGATTATTGATATTGTCGGTTAGGCCCAACCGAATAAGAGTGGGAAAAGAAAAGAGTAATTTGAGATATAGCTTAATATTTACACATCGGGAAATAAATGAAACATATATGGAGGAGTGTGAACCTCACAGTGAGAAATGAAATATTTGACCACAAATGGTTAGGTTGGAACTATTTTTTTTTTTTTTTTTNTTAATTAGTTTAAGAATAAATGTCGAAGGACTCATTAGTGGAGAATCATTACGTGGATAGATTTTTGACATTACCAATTATGCCCAACTAAACTAGAATGGGAAAAGAAAAGAGTGAATTGAGAGCAAACTTTAGATTTATACCTTGGGGAAACGAAATAGATGTTTAATTGAGGGTATGAATCTCACGAGCGAGAAAAGAAATATTTGATCCCAAAGGCTTAGGTTGGAGCCAATTTGAATTTGTTTCCTAATTTAAATGAAGATTTAATGTGATTATGCACGCAAACACTGATTTAACATTGGATAAGCTTAAATTATTTTGCTAGGATTATTTGGAGCATTTTTGTGAATTGATTTTTAGCAAGCCATCTAATGTGTTGATCTATATCTCATTTTGCATTACTCTGATAGTTGATCATGCTGTTCGAGATGAGCAAGAGTTTAAGTATGGGGGTGCTGGTGGTGTTTTTACTCATTTATATAATACATAAATAAGTTTAAACAATGAGTAAATGATCGAAACTCACAATTAAATAATTATTTTTTACGAACAAGGCAAAAAGAAGAAGAAAATGATCAAAATCTTGCAAAATTGTGAAGTTGGGGTTGAGGGACCTTGGATGCAATTTATGAATGACATGATTGATACGAAAATCAATATTCGATGACCGAAATGTACAACTCAATACAAGGGTCAAAAAGAAAGCATAACGGAGTGAGACAAAACATAAGATTTGATTGAGAAAGAAAATGAAAAAAAAATTAAGAAAGTGAAATAAATAGAATTGGTGCAATTGTATACGATTTGGGCTTAGATAACTAGTAAGTTTTAATTACTTAGTATACGATAAAATTTGAAGCCTTCATAATTGGAGAATCATTACGTGGTTTGATTATTGATATTTTCGGTTAGGCCCAACCGAATAAGAGCGGGAAAAGAAAAGAGTAATTTGAGAACAATCTTTATATTTACACATCGAGAAAAAAAATATACATAAACAAAGGAGTGTGAATCTCATGAGTGGGAAATGAAATATTTTACTACAAATGGTTGGGTCGGAACTAATTTGAATTTTTTTTTTTGTCTAGACAATTTTTTTCTAATATATGTGATGATGATTGAAAGTGATTATACACACACACACGCCCCCCAATTGAACATTGAACAACCTTAAATTATTTTTGCTAGCATTATTGGGATCATTTTTGTGAATTGATTTTTGGCAAGCTATATAATGTGTTGATCTTTCTCTCATTTTCCATTATTGTGATAGTTGACAATGTTACTCGAGATGAGGAAGAGCTTAAAGGGTGTTGATAAGTATGTTTTTGCAAATTTATTTAATACCTAAATAAGTTTAAAAGTTGCTTAAATGAACGAATTTTTACTCACAATTATATAATTATTTCTTCTGTAGGTAAAGATCGTCCAAGGAAATAGAACAAGGCAAAAAGGAGGAGAAAATGATTCAAATCGTGGAAAATTGTGAAGTTGGGGACCACAGTTCACAGATGCCAAAATGTACATGCTCACTACAAGGGTAAAGAAGAGAGCTTAACAGAGTGAGGTGAAATATAGGATTTAATTGAGAAAGAAAAGGAAAAAAATTGAATTGGTACAATTGTATATGACTTTTGGGCTTTAATAACCAGTAGGTTTGAATTACTTAGTATACGATTGAATGTGAAGCACTCATTAATGGGGAATCATTACATGGATAGATTATTGATATTGTCGGTCAGGCCCAACCGAATAAAGAGTGGGAAAAGAAAAGAGTAATTTGAGAACCACCTTTCGATTTACACATTGAGAAAGAAAAGAAACATATATGTAGGAGCGTGAATCTCATGAGTGGGGAATGAAATATTTGACCACAAATGGTCGGGNGAAACATATATGTAGGAGCGTGAATCTCATGAGTGAGAAATGAAATATTTGACCACAAATGGTTGGGTTGGAACTAACTTGAATTTTTTTTTTTTCGTTTTGACAATTTTTCCGAATTTAGATGATGACTGAAATTGATATACACATACACAAATCGAACATTGGATAAGCTTAAATTATTTTTGCTAGAATTATTTGGAGCAATTTTGTGAATTGATTTTTGGCAATCTATCTAATGTGTTGATCTATATATCACTTTGCATTACTATGATAGTTGATGAGGTTGCTCGAGACTAGCAAGAGTTTAAGCTTGGGGGTGATGGTATGTGCATTTTTACACATTTATTTAATATATAAATAAGCTTAAACATTGAGAAAATGAGCGAATTTCTACTCACAATTATACAATTATTTTTTTTGTAGGTAAAAATCTTCTAAGGAAATAGAAGAAGGCAAAAAAGAAGGGGAAAATGATCAAAATCGTGGAAAATTGTGAGGTTGGGGACCAAAGCGCAGGGGTACCAAAAGTTGAAGGACCTTGGATGAAATTTATGAAGGGAACGATTAATATGAAATTCAAAATTCGATGACGAAATTGTACAAGCTCACTACAAGGGTCAAAAAGAAAGCTTAACAGAGTGAGGTAAAATATGGGATTTAATTGAGAAAGAAAAGGAAAAAATTTGAATTGGTGCAATTGTATATGATTTTTGGGCTCATATAACGAGTAGGTTTCTATTACTTAGTATACGATTGAGTGTGAAGCACTCATTAATGGAGAATCATTACATGGATAGATTATTGATATTGTCGGTTAGGCCCAACCGAATAAAAAGCGGGAAAATAAAAGAGGAATTTTTAGAACAACCTTTCGATTTACACATTGAGAAAGAAAAGAAACATATATGTAGGAGCGTGAATCTCACGAGTGTGAAATGAAATATTTGACCACAAATGGTTGGGTTGGAACTAACTTGAATTTTTTTTTTTTTGATAATTTTTCCGAATTTAGATGATGATTGAAATTGATACACACACACACACACACCGATCGAACATTGGATAAGCTTAAATTATTTTTGCTAGAATTATTTGGAGCAATTTTGTGAATTGATTGTTGGCAAGCTATCTAATGTGTTGATTTATATATCATTTTGCATTACTATGATAGTTGATAAGGTTGCTCGAGACCAGCAAGAGTTTAAGTTTGGGGGTGATGGTATGTGCGTTTTTACACATTTATTTAATATATAAATAAGCTTAAACATTGAGAAAATGAGCGAATTTCTACTCACAATTATATAATTATTTTTTTTGTAGGTGAAAATTTTCTAAGGAAATAGAAGAAGGCAAAAAAGAAGGGGAAAATGATCAAAATCGTGGAAAATTGTGAGGTTGGGGACCAAAGCACAGGGGTACCAAAAGTTGAGGGAGCTTGGATGCAATTTATGAAGGGAACGATTAATATGAAAGTCAAAATTCGATAACGAAATTGTACAAGCTCACTACAAGGGTCAAAAAGAAAGCTTAACGGAGTGACGTAAAATATGGGATTTAATTGAGAAAGAAAAGGAAAAAATTTGAATTGGTACAATTGTATATGATTTTTGGGCTCATATAACTAGTAGGTTTCAATTACTTAGTATACGATTGAGTGTGAAGCACTCATTAATGGAGAATCATTACATGGATAGATTATTGATATTGTCGGTTAGGCCCAACCGAATAAAGAACGGGAAAATAAAAGAGGAATTTTTAGAACAACCTTTCGATTTACACATTGAGAAAGAAAAGAAACATATATGTAGGAGCGTGAATCTCATGAGTGAGAAATGAAATATTTGACCACAAATGGTTGGGTTGGAACTAACTTGAATTTTTTTTTTTTCGTTTTGACAATTTTTCCGAATTTAGATGATGACTGAAATTGATATACACACACACCAATCGAACATTGGATAAGCTTAAATTATTTTTGCTAGAATTATTTGGAGCAATTTTGTGAATTGATTGTTGGCAAGCTATCTAATGTGTTGATCTATATATCATTTTGCATTACTATGATAGTTGATAAGGTTGCTCGAGACCAGCAAGAGTTTAAGTTTGGGGTGATGGTATGTGCGTTTTTGCACATTTATTTAATATATAAATAAGCTTAAACATTGAGAAAATGAGTGAATTTCTACTCACAATTATATAATTATTTCTTTTGTAGGTAAAAATCTTCTAAGGAAATAGAACATGGCTTAATGAAGAAGAAAATGATCAAAATCTTGCCAAATTATGAAGTTGAGGGACCAAAGTGCATAGGTGCCAAAAGTTGAGGGATATTGGATGTAATTTATGAAAGGCATGAATGATATGAAAATCAATATTCGATGACCGAAATGTATAGTTCATACAATGGTAAAAAAAAAAGCTTAACGGAGTGAGGTAAAATATGAGATTTAATTGAGAAAGAAAAGGAAAAAAAAAATAAAGAAAATGAAATAAATAGAATTGGTGCAATTGTATACGATTTTTGGACTTAGATAACTAGTAAGTTTAAATTACTTAGTATACGATAGAATGTGGAGCCCTCATTATTGGAGAATCATTAAGTGAATAGATTATTGATATTGTCGGTTAGGCCCAACCGAATAAGAGTGGGAAAATAAAAGAGTAATTTGAGAACAATATTTAGATTTACACATCGAGAGAGAAAATAAATATATATGTAGGAGTATGAATCTCATGAGTAGGTAATGAAATATTTGACCACAAATGCTCGGGTCAGAACTAATTTGAATTTTTTTTTTTGTCTTGACAAATTTTTTTTCCTAATTTAGATGATGATTGAAAGTGACTGTGCACAGTGTACATGTAACCTTAATTTATTTTTGCGAGCATTAGTTGGATCATTTTTGTAAATTGATTTTGGAAAGCTATATAATGTGTTGATAGTTCTCTCATTTTGTATCATTATGATAGTTGACAATGTTACTCGAGACGAGCAAGAATTTAAGTTTGGGGTGTTGATAAGTGTGTTTTTGCACATTTATTTAATACCTATAAGTTTAACGTTGCTTAAATGAATATATTTTTACTCCCAATCACTTAATTATTTCTTTTGTAGGTAAAAATCATCTAAGGAAATAGAACAAGGCAAAAAGGAGGAGAAAATAATCAAAATCGTGTAAAATTATGAAATTGGGCACCAAAGTGCACAGGTGCCAAAAGTTGAGAGACCTTGGACGCAATTTATGAAGGGTGTGATTGATATGAAAGTCAAAATTTGAGAGCCAAAATGTAAAAGCTCATTAAAGGGTCAAAAAAGGTTGATGGAGTGAGGTAAAATATAGGATTTAATTGAGAAAGAAAAGGAAAAATAATTGAATTGGTGCAATTGTATATGATATTTGGGCTTAGATAACTAGTATGTTTGAATTACTTAGTATATATTGAATGTGAAGCACTCATTAATGGAGAATGACGTGGATAGATTATTGATATTGTCGGTTAGGCCCAACCTAATAAGTGCAGGAAAATAAGAGTAATTTGAGAACAATCTTTAGATTTACACATCAAGAAAGAAAATAAACATATATGTAGGAGTGTGAATCTCACGAGTGGAAAATAAAATATTTGACCACAAATGATCGGGTCAGAACTAATTTGAATTTTTTTTTTGTCTTGATAATTTTTTTTTTTCTAATTTAGATGATATATGTTTCTTTTCTTTCACAATGTGTAAATCGAAAGGTTGTTCTAAAAATTAGTTTTTTCTTTTCCCACTCTTTATTCGGTTGGGCCTAACCGACAATATCAATAATCTATCCATGTAATGATTTTCCATTAATGAGTGCTTCACACTCAATCGTATACTAAGTAAATCAAACCTACTAGTTATCGAAGCCTAATAGTCATAAACAATTGCACCAATTAATTTTTTTCGTTTTCTTCCTCAATTAAATCCCATATTTTACCTCACTCCGTTAAGTTGTCTTTTTTACCCTCGTAGTGAGCTTGTACATTTTGGTTATCGAATTTTGACTTTGATATAAATTGTTCCCTTCATAAATTGCATCCAAGGTCCCTCAACCTTTGGCACATGTGCACTTTGGTCCCCAATCTCACAATTTTCCACTATTTTGATTATTTTCTCCTCCTTTTTCCCTTGTTCTATTTCGTTGGATGATTTTTACTTACAAAAGAAATGATTATATAATTGTGAGTAGAATTTTGCTTATTTACTCAATGTTTAAGCTTATTTATGTATTAAATAAATGTGCAAAAACACACTTACCAGAACCTCCAAACTTAAACTCTTGCTCGTCTACAGCAACATTAGCAACTATCACAGTAATGCAAATTGAGATATAGATCAGCACATTAGATAGCTTACCAAAATTCAATTCATAAAAATGCTCCAAATAATGCTAGCAAAAAGTAATTTAAGCTTATCCAATGTTTGATCGGTGTGTGTGTGTGTGTGTGTGTGTGTGTGTGGGGGGGGGGGGGTCACTTTCAACCATCATTCATCATCTAAATTAGGAAAAAATTGTCACAAAAAAAAAAAAAAAAATCTCTATTAGTTCCAACCAGGCCATTTGTCGTCAAATATTTCAGTTCCCAATCGTGAGATTTTCACACTCCTACATACATGTTTCTTTTCTTTCTCGATGTGTAAATCTAAATGTTGTTCTCAAATTGCTCCTCTTTTCCTGCACTTATTCGGTTGGGCCTAGCCAACAATATAATTAATCTATTCATGTAATGATTCTCAATTAATGAGTGCTTCACATTCAATCTTATATTAAGTAATTCAAACCTACTAGTTATCTAAGTCCAAAAATCATATACAATTGCACCAATTCAATTTTTTTCCTTCTCTCTTTCTCAATTAAATCCCATATTTTACCTCATTTCATTAATCTTATTTTTTTACCCTTGTAAAGAGCTTGTACATTTAGGTTATCGAATTTTGACTTTCATAACAATCATATAAATTGCATCCAAGGTCCTTCAACTTTTGGCACCTGTGCACTTTGGTCCCCAACTTCACAATTTTGCACGATTTTGGTCATTTTCTCCTCCTTTTTGCCTTGTTCTATTTCCTTGGATGATTTTTACGTATAAAAGAAATAATTATATAATTGTGAGTAAAAGTTCGTTCAATTAAGCAATGTTTAAACTTATTTAAGTATTAAATAAATGTGCAAAAACACACTTATCAACACCCCAAACTACTCTTGCTCATCATGAGCAACATTGTCAGCTATCACAAATGATGCAAAAATGATAGAAAGATCAACACATTATATAGCTTGCCAAAAATCAATTCACAAAAATGATTCAAATTATGCTAGCAAAAATAATTTAAGTTTGTTCAATGCTCGATTGGGTGGTGTGTGTGTGTGTGTGTGTGTGTTGTCACTTTCAATAATCAATCTAAATTAGAAAAACAAAATTGTCAAGAAAAAAAAAAAATCAAATTAGTTCCAACCCAACCATTTGTGGTTAAATATTTTATTTCCCACCTACATATATGTTTATTTTCTTTTTCGATGTGCATTACTAAAGATTGTTTTCAAATTACGTTTTTCTTTTCCCACTTTTATTCGGGTTGGCCTAACCAACAATATCAATAATGTACCCACGTAATGATTCTCAAATAATGAGTGCTTCACATTTTATTGTATACTAAGTAGTTCAAACCAATTAGTTATCTAAGCCCAAAAATCGTATACATTGCACCAATTATATTTATTTCATTTTTCTTTATTTTTTTTCTTTTCTTTCTCAATTAAATCTCACATTTTACCTCACTCCGTTAAACTTTCCTTTTGACCATTGTAGTGACAGACATTTCGATCATCGAATATTGATTTTCATATCAATCATGTCGTTCATAAATTGTATCCAAGGTCCCTCAACTTTTGGCCCCCGTGCACTTTGGTCCCCCAACTTCTCAATTTTGCAAGATTTTGATCATTTTCTTCTTCTTTTTGCATTGTTCTACTTCCTTATATGATTTTTATCTACAAAAAATAGTTATATAACTGTGAGTAGAAATTCGCTCATTTACTCAATGTTTAAACTTATTTATGTATTAAATAAATGTTAAAAAAACACACTTACCACCTCCCCCAAACTTAGGCCCCGTTTGTCTCACATTTTTCCAAAATATTGTTTGCTACAGTAAGATTCTCCACTACACATTCACCCAATAAAAATATTCTACACACAAAACAATAAAATTACTTTGAATTTCAATCACACATTTTCCAAAATATACTATTCATTACTCGATTTCTTCTACAATAATGGGAAACAAACACACACTTAAAACTCTTGCTCGTCTCGAGCAACATTATCAACTATAACAGTAATGCAAAATGAGATATACATCAACACATTAGATAGCTTGCCAAAAATCATTTCATAACAATGCTCCAAATAATGCTAGAAAAAATAATTCAAGCTTATCCAATGTTCGATCGGTGTGTATGTGTGTTACTTTCAATCATCATCTAAATTTGAAAAAAAAAAATTGTAAAAAAAAAAAAAAAAAAGTATCAAATTAGTTCCAACCCGACCATTTGTGGTCAAATATTTCATTTCTCACTAGTGAGACTAACGCTCTACATGTATGTTTCTTTGTTTCTCAATGTGTAAATCGAAAGATTGTTCTCAAATTATTCTTTCTTTTCCCGCTCTTTATTCAATTGGGCCTAATCGACAGTATCAATAATCTATCCATGTAATGATTCTCCATTAATGAGTGCTCCTCATTCAATCGTATACCGAGTAATTTAAACACACTAATTATCTAAGACCAAATGTCATATACAATTTCACCAATTCAATTTTTTTCCTCTTCTTTCTCAATTAAATCCCATATTTTACCTCACTCCGTTAAGCTTTCTTTTTTACCCTTTTAGTGAGCATGTACATTTTGGTTATCGAATTTTAACTTTCATATCAATCATTCCCTTCACAAATTGCATCCAAGGTCCCTAAACTTTTGGCACATGTGCACTTGGTCCCCCATCTTCATAATTTTCCACGATTTCGATCATTTTCTCATCCCTTTTTGCCTTGTTCTATTTCCTTGGATGATTCTTACCTACAAAAGAAATAATTATATAATTGTGAGCAGAAATTAGCTCATTTAATCAATGTATAAGCTTATTTATATAGTAAATAAATGTGCAAAAACATACTTACCAACACCCCAAACTTAAGCTCTTACTCGACTCGAGCAAAATTATACTATCACAATGATGCAAAATAAGAAAAAGATCAACACATTATATAGCTTGCCAAAAATCAATTCACAAAACTGCTCCAAATATTGCTAGCAAAAATAATTTAAGCATATCCAATGTTCGATCGGTGTGTGTGTGTGTGTAGTAACTTTCAATAATCATCTAAATTAGGAAAAAAATTATCAAGACCAAAAAAAAAAAAAAAATTAAAATTAGTTCCCACTCTACCATTTCTGGTCAAATGTTTCATTTCATACTCATGAGATTCACACTCCTACATACATATTTCTCTGCTTTCTCGATGTGTAAACCTAAATGTTGTTCTCAAATTACTCTTTTCTTTTCCCGCACCTATTTAGTTGGCCTAATCGTCAATATCAATAATCTATCCATGTCATTATTCCCCATTAATGAGTGCTTCACATTCAAACGTATACTAAGTAATTCAAACCTACTAGTTATCTAAGCTAAAAAATCATATACAATTGCACCAATTCAATTTGTTTCCTTTTCTTTCTCAATTAAATCACATATTTTACCTCACTCTGTTAACCTTTTTTTATACCCTTCAGTGAGCTTGTACATTTTGGTTATCAAAATTTGTCTTCCATTACAATCATACCCTTCATAAATTGCATCCAAGGTCTCTCAACTTTTGGCACTTGTGCACTTTGATCCCGAACTTCACAATTTTGCACAATTTTGATTATCTTCTCCTCCTTTTTGCCTTGCTCTATTCTCTTGAATGATTTTCACGTAAAAACGAAATAATTATATAATTATGAGTAAAAATTCTTTCATTTAAGCAATGTTTAAGGGTGCTGAGAAGACCTTCATTGACCAAATATATATTTCCTATATCTCCCATACAAAAGAAGATATAAAGATAGATGGTGAAATTTGGAAAAGATTAAATGATTCATTTCTGTTGAAAAGAGAAATAATTGATCTCTTGAATATACATGGGTGTGATTGGAGCTCGGATCTGTTGGCTAAATCACCCGTCCAGAAGCTAAGGTCAACAAATGGTAACACCTTATTTTCACTATATAAATTTGTTTTGTAGAGCCCATTTGATGGGGACAGGGGTTAGGGATAAACTGTTTTTTTTTCCAATATTTTTTTATTTCTTTAACCTTTCACTCGCAATTCTTCTATATCAAGGAATACTAAGGAATTTTTTGGGTGGAGATACGGTTCTAAGGACAAATTATGCTAATTAATGAGTTGTTGAGGTTTATATTGTTAAAAAATAAAGGGTAAATGATGAGATTGCTAAAATGGTTCAAGGTTAGGAATGGTAGCTACAATTTACCCAAATAAATTTACACTCCACATAAAGATACCGTTTAGTCAGTAGAATTCGTGTAATTTCATTTTATTTTTGACAAACAATACTTGCTTTACTCAATGACATTTTACAAGTTTAACTGCTGCTCTTTAAATTTTAGAAATTATGATTTTAATTCTTTTTTCATATAGAATGTTGTTTGGGTCGTTATACATATCGAAGTTGAGTACGAAGCAATAGTAAAGTATGATATAATTCTTAAATATTAGCAAAAAGTTCCAACAATCCATCAAAAAAATTTGAGTCCTCAGTGATTTTGAGTAGAAGTTGGCTGTGATTTTGGTGTTCAATTTTCTTGTTGCTAATGTTACTAATTTCATCTTGTGATTATCTACACAAATTCTAAATCTATTTAACGGTTAGTATTCATTTTAGGTGGTTTAACTCTTGAAAAGGGAATATAACATAAAATAAAACTTGAATTATCATTTAGTATATATTTACACAATAAAATATTCTCCCCATAAATTCAAATTTTTTCCTACTTTTTAGCTATATATTCTCATAAAAATATTATTCAAAACTTTTAATTTTATTTTTTAAATAATGGGCACAAAACAGTGGCTTAGCTTGTTTCCCGCCAATTTTTCCTCATTTGTTCTAGTTGAGACTCTATGTAAAGATACTCTCTTTGAAATAGGACACATTTCATCATCGAATATGATTGCTTGTCTTCCTTCTCTTGTTCTTTAATTTACTTATTGATAATTCAATTGTGATCGTCATCAATTTGGTATCAGAGTTTAATCATACATTCTTTAGCCAAATTATTGTTCGCGTGCATTACATTCCATCAAAATCAGCCCTTCACTCGCCACCACCTCGACCTTAAAAAGAACAATTGCCATCACCTCCATACCTGTCGACAACTACTAAACCTTATAACCAAAGAATCATTACAGCCGCATCTACCATCATCTGTTGAAACCTACCAAAAGCAGCAGCAACAAAAAAGAAATCTGTCAACAAGAAAAATTTCCAGCATTTCTTTTTTCAGTTAAGAAAAAAATGAGAAAAAGTACACCAAAAAACAAAGGCGAACAGAGAAAATAAATGGTTTAAATTAGGTCCCCGACCCTCCAAAATTAAAAAATTAGAATAATAATCTTAATACTAATTAAAATTCTTAATCCCTTAATTAATACAGTCAAAATCCCCCAAAATCCCTACCTTCATCACCGGCCACCCACACTATCGTCTGCAATCGCCCCACCACGTGCCTAGCCAACCACCTCCTCAACAACCTATCACCACTTCCCACAGCCATACCCAACCTGGCATCTCAAAGTTCATAATTTGTTAGTCCCGCCGTGAACTGCCACCGAACATTAGGAACCATCACAGCAGCCTTCACCAGATCCACTCGATCGCCGTCAATCTTCATCACTTTTCTTAAATGCTTATTTTTTACAGTATAACGGAACTCATTTTTGGTAACGTGCGAGTTATTAGAATTTGGAATGTTATAGTTTGGTATCGGAGTGTTAACCTTTATATGGGCTCATTATGAAAATTTTAATTTTATTCATTTGTATATAGTTATTTTTCAAAATATTTCATGAGTGAAAGCAAGCTAGTAAATAAATGAGAACCTTATTAGTACGAGATCCTTGGCACCTAGTGCTCATCGATCCTCTAAAGTCTAGTATTTTAAAAGTATGAAATGAAAAAGAATTTTTTATTACTTTCAAAATGATTTTACTCATGACAATTAGTTGCATGATTTTATACATTTTTCCTTGCACATATGTACCGATTGGGGGAAAAAAAAAAAACATATTTTAAAAGCGATAGTTTTTCCTAAATTCTTGTAAGGAAGAAATTTGCATCATTGCAAGTTTTTCCCAATTTATGTGCTTTAAGTTGGTCATGTAATTAACTATGCTCGCTTGGTCTAGTCTATGTTAAATTAAGTGGTTTGCTTTTGAAAATTTATTTTACGACAAATTATAATAAGAATTTAAGTTTTGTTTGTAGCCAAATTGTATTAGAGCCGTCATCACATATGTTGTGACTAGGTTAAGATTTCCAGCTTCTACCGAATACTCGATATTGCAAGATTACTTGTTGAAATTGTGAGAATTACTATATTGATGGGCTCGTTTGGTATCTTATAATTAATCGCACATAATAGATTCGAGAAGAAGTTAATTAGGATGACGAGAACCAAATTAGAGCAAATAAAAGAAAATCTATGGTTATTGAATTTTAGAGGAATTTCATTTCCTTTAGTTACTAAATTGGCCTATGGGATTTAGTGTGATGACTATAGATTATCCCATTTGTTATCTTTAAGGATTTAATTGAATCACTTGATTTCATTTCCAATTATCTTAATCCTATGAAAGAGTTCGAAAATAATTAGTTAGTTAATTAGAACTTTTTAAGTGTATTAGAATTAATCACTTTAAAAGTTCAACGTTACTAGGATTCCTACTAGAGCCTCGTGCCATCTTTTGCACACGTGTGCTCTCATTAGACTTTCACATTATTTTACTTATTCTATCCATTTTCCTTTGATAAGATGGCAACAAGAATACATAGACGTAGATCAAATGGTTAGAAATTAAAATTCAAGTAAAGGGACACGATCCTCAAACTCTTAAGATTTGTTTCAAAAGAGGTAGACTCGTACCCTTTCTTCTTCTTTTTTTCGATTCATGTTATGTCCAAGCAGGTATAGTTGTTATTGTGTGTTATATGTGACCTTATGGGGTAAAAACATGAACATGTGGCATAATATTACACCAGGTATGTGAAATTGGTGGCGTAGTAGTGAACCAAATGTTTGTATGTCACCTAATCATCGATATGCATATTCATTAAAAGTTTAAATTATATGAGCATATACTTAAAGTATGTTATGTTTTGATTTAATGTGCGTATGAGTCTGTTGAGCATTTTTATAAAATACTCAGCCCTTACCTAACAATTTAAAATTAATGCAATCAATGGCAGCGTGGAGAAGAACAGTGGTGCCTTAAGTGAACCCAAAAATTATTATTTAAGTTTATGGATTATAGACTGAATTATTTAATGAAAATTTGTTCAATGTGGATATGATACTTTATTGTGGTTCATCCAGTTGTTTTGAGTTTACAAAGCTACCGTTTATAAATTTTAAGAGGCACAATTGCATTAAAAGCTCCAAATCTTTGAAACATTAGCAAACTTTTCTCAAACATTTGATTTGCTGCAGCCGCCACCCCTAACATTTCAAATGTTGTAGCTGAAACCCTTTTGGACATTTTACATCCATAATTTTGTCAGTTGATAAAAAATTTAACTTTAACCACATTTTTAATAATTTGAAAAGGGGGAAAAGAGTAACTTTCCATTTATCACATTAAATAATTAAATCAAAAAATACACACACATTCGTCTTCTTCCTCTCAACCCTCACACACCCCCACCTCAAAACCAAAATTCACACCGACCACTGCCACCTCCACCTCTACCAACTATTACAAGCCTCAACAAAATCAGGCTGCTTCAAGTTATCACTCGTGACACGTAGGATTTTGAGTGGTTCTATTAAAGATGTCTTTTGAGCTTATTCTTACATGATCATGGATTTTTGGGGGTCGAGCTCCCTGAAATTGGTTTAACAAGTAGGATTTTGTGGGGTTCTATTAAAGATGTCTTTTTTGGGGGTAATTATCTAAAATGGTGGTGCTTGGTCATTGGGGAAAAAATTGAGAAGTGGGTTTTCAGAATTTCTACCCAAAGCTTCCAGTTATTTTTGGATTTTTTTCGATTCGATTTTCCGTTAATTGTTCTGTATGGTTGCTGGGACAAATTTGGAATGTGGGATTTGGTTAATTGTTGTTTAATTGCTCATTTTGATGGCTGGAACATATTTGTGATATGAATTTTCAGCAATTTTGTGAACGTGTTTTTGAGGATTTAATTCCTTTAAGACTTTTAATTGCTATGTATTGCTACTGATAGCATCGCAAATTTCGCTCCTTCGACTGGTCTTGGAATTGTGGGGTTGTCATTGATCTTGACTTTGTTTTTGGATTCGTTGTGGACTTTTGCTTCCCATAAAATCTTTTTGAGGAAATTGATGGATTTTTGAAGAATGATTCAGTAAGTTTGCAGAAGGATATTGTCTATCATGTTGAGTACACAGTGGCCAGGTCAAGGTTCAGTTTTGATGATTTTGAAGCTTATCAATTTCAGGTAATTTTCTGTTCTTCTAATGGGGCATTTGGGTTTGAGGTGTTGGTAAAGGTGGAAGTGGCGGTGGCAGTGTGGATTTTGGGTTTGAGGTGGGGGTGGGTGAGGATTGAGAGGAAGAAGACGATTGTGTGTGTGTGGCTTTATTATTATTATTTGTTTGATTATTTAATGTGATAAATGAAAAGTTACTCCTTTGTGCCCCTTTTTAAAATATTAAAAATATGGTCAAAGGTAAATTTTTGGTCAACTAACAAAATTATGGATAAAAATTGTCCAAAAGGGTTTTACCTACAACATTTGGAAAGGTTAGGGGTGAGGCTGCAACAAATCAAAAGTTTGGAAAATATTTGCTAATGTTTCAAAGGTTTGGAGCTTTTGCTGCAATTATCCCAAGTTTCTATGCCTAAGCTTAAAATTCACCCCGACCACAATACTTGAAATTTTGAGGTGATTCAAGTTGAAGGAGGTAGCCATATGTGTTATCTATCTCTCAGATTTGGAATAATGGATTTTGAGCGTCTAAAAATCAAGTAATGGATATTTTCCCGAGGGATGCCAGAAGATACCCGACAACAAATAGGTACGAATTAAAAATTATTTTGACCCATCTATCGATAGAATTTGCATTCTAAACTTTAACAAAAAATTCTTCAAAGTGTAATATGCGTACATTCTAAAATTTGTAAATTTTAGATTTTGTTTGGTTGCCAAACGATTTTTTTTAGAAAGGTGTCCAAAGCTGAAAAACCCAGTTCTACAAAGTAAATTTTCTTATTTTGCAACTGATCCCTGAAACCTTAAAGCTTCTGGTCCAAGTTAATTTTAACAATTTTATGAACAGTCTAGGTATGACTTTTCAAATTCAAGGTTTCAGTAGTGTCATGAGTCACTAGAGCTCGGGGCGCTATATTTTTGTATCACAGCACGATTGTACTTTTCTGTAGACTTGCATTAAAATCTCAACTTTTTCAAAATTTCAAAACTTTTAAGATGAATAAAGAAATTTTACTAAAATAAGTTATTAAAATTTTCAACTTACGTTAAAAGTATGCATTCGAACATGTAGTGTGGATTTTATGTGTACCTAGAAATGATTAAGTTACACCAACTTTATTAAGATTTTAGGTCATGCATTGAATTTATGCTTAATAGATTTTAGAAACCCACCTAATTGGACATCACATAATTGGTATGACATATGGAATGAAGGTTGATAACTAGGTGGACAAATCCAGCCTAGAGAGCAGCATTCATTAGATATGACGAGGATTATCAGTAGGACCCGAGGCATGATATGGGTCAGCACATCCAAGAGATGTAGAATTAATAGCTGAAGGCAAGACAAATAGGCCATTTGGTTATGAGTCGTTGGGCCACACACCACCTCATTGACACCCTACACAAGAGGTGGCGGTGTGTGTGGAACAGATCTACAACTAGCTTTGGAGGGCCGCCTTACCCATTTTATCTAGGGAAGCTGATTACAAGACCTTTTTGCT
>CAIGRB010124087.1:0-22049 GCA_903798255.1 Fraxinus quadrangulata | reverse complement strand
TTAATTGGATAGAATAATTGTTTTATTAGTGAGCATTCATAGAGATAAGTTACAATCATATGAATATTTTATTTTCTTAATTTTTTTATTATGTAATTGTTTTATAAAACTTTTTATAAGAATTATTTTTTATGGGTTTAAAACTCTTTAAATTTATAGTTAAAAACTCAATTTAACAAGATTAATAATAATATAACTCTCCTACTTAGTTTTTCACTAAAAAGGGAGGTTACAAAAAGAGGAAAATCATTTTCTAACCACACATCCCCTCAAATCCGAAATTACTCTTATTTTCTCTCAAAAAAATATCTTTATATTAAGTAAAGCTTAAAAGAATAGCAAGGGGTGAAGGAGAAAGTGCACACTTTGATCAAGGAAAAGGATTTTCAGAAGAAAGAAAAATATAGGAGAGGAGTAGATTTCTTAAAGATTCAGGTGCCGTTAGGAAACAATATTCAACGTCCAAATTCATGCAACATGCTATGGAGAATCCGATGACTTAACCTTTTTAATTCAATTACGCAACGTTAATGTTTTTTTAATTAGATTTATGTGATCATATATGGAATAATACTAAGGACATTTTATGAATAAGTTATGTTTAAGTAGTTATGTGTTATAGAAATTAACTTAAAAGTTATCATTTATCACAAAAATGTTAGCTATAAGATTTAGTGTTGCTGTTTTTATTAAAATTTCAACTTCTGCCATTTATTTCAAAAATTCAAAACTCAATCTTTATTTGAAATTTTTGGACGAAACCAATGAGGTTTGATAGCCTCATTGTTGTCAACAGAAGCTGATTTTGGATATGTCATACTATAAGAAGTTTCCTACCTTCCCTTAAAATTTCGTGAAGTTTTGAGATTGATAACTATGTAAACGGATTTATTTTTACATTTGCCGCTTGAGAAGGAAAAGAAAAACAACATATTTTTACTTACTGCTTAAAGTGTTCACATCAATCATAGGTACAAGCATGAAAATCATTCTAAATACTTTTTTTTTTGAAATTGTTTGTTTTAGTATTAAATTGTTATGTTGTTAAAAATTACACACACACACACACACACACACACACACTTAAGTACAAAGAAGGACATTTAAAATGAGAAAATGAAATATTTAAGGCAGTCCATGGTATCTCTCGCATCTCTCACATCCACTAGTCGACCTCATCATATGACCCAGGTATCTAAGCAAATATTATGTAAAAAATTTATGATTCTGTTGTTGTTTTTCCATGTTACGGTACATTTTGTATTTTCTTTATGTATATTTTTATATATAGAAATAAATGTAATTTGTAAAAAAAATGTTTTGTAGCTAGAATTAAAGTTGTGGATGACGTATGGCTAGAAGAAGACAAAATGTTAGGAGAATGAATCATGTTAGGATATAGATATTTGAGCTTATCTAGATTTGAGGAAAATGTATCGAGCAAACCAGAACAACTTGATAAGGGAACTTCTGCAAGCGGTTCAAAATCTTAGCAGGTTGAATCAGAATCAAGCTCTACCCACACCACCAGCTCCTATTATTTTTCCGACTCATGCCGCGGTAGTTAAATTGTTTTGAAGGTATATGCCCCCTACCTTCGATGGAGCATCTAGTTCACTAGTAGTTAAGGAACGGCTTCGTAAGTTAGAATGAATTTCTTGACTCATAGATTGCACTGGCACCCAAATGTCCAGTATGCAGAGTTTATGTTTACCAGTGATGCAAGTCACTAGTGGGATTCGATGTCCCGATCTAGGCCCCAAGAGTAGCAATTAGCGTTAACTTTGGAACAAATAAAGGAGGAAGTGATGGAAAAGTATTTTCCTCAATTTTTAAGATATTTCAAGGAGAGTAAATTCCTTTAGCTCAAGCAGTGGAATATGTCCCCGACTGATTACATGCAAAATTTCGATCAACTCTCAAGGTATGCTCTATACCTGGTTGACATGAAAATTAAGAAGACTCAAAGGTTCGAGTAAGGGTTAAACCTAAACTTAAGCATGATTCTTATGTCACATCGTTTTACATCATACCGTGAGATGTTGGACTGAGTTCACGCTATTTGGTATCCGAAGGTTAATGTAGAGCAACACAGTCAATTATACAATCAAGAGGATAAAGGGCAATTTGGAAAAAGAAAATGGAGTCGTCAAGACAAAGGAAAGGGCAAATGGTAGAATAAAAAATCTAATTTAGGATCTAGTGCTAGTAAGGCCATTGTAGCTGTAGTAGTGCCGTGTTCTAAGTATGGTAAACCTCATCGTGGTGAATGTTTATATGGGAAGAATGCTTGTTTTCGATATGGTAAACCAGGATATATTGCTCAGGATTGTCCCATATTTACTTAGAAGAAGGATGATAACTTGATCATAACAAAAAGGGAAAAGCGCGAGTTTTTACACTAACTCAGCAGGATGCAGAGGAGAACTCAAACGTAATAGTAGGTATTTTACTGATATATGATACACCTGCTTATGTACTGTTTGATTCGGGAGCTACTCATTCTTTTGTATCAACGTCTTTCATTGCTAAATCTAGTATTATTTGTGATAAGTCAGAGAGTATACTAGAAGTTAGCATCCATTCAGGTAGAACATGTAATATTGATCAGTTATCTAGGTCGATGAATCTTGAAATTGAGGGAAAACAATAGAAGCTAATTTGTATATAATAGAGATGAAAGATTTTGATATGATTTTGGGCAAGGATTGGTTGGGATGTAATTATGCAACCATCCGTTGTAGAGAAAGGGAAGTGTCTTTTCAACAACTAGGGAAGAACAATTTTCTTTTCCTGATACGAAGAACAAACCCCATCTCCAACTAGTGTTAGTCTTGTAAGCTGAGAAAATATTGAAAATAGAAACATATCAAGGGTTTTTATTTAACATCACAAGAGAAAAACGTGTGACGAGAAAGATTGAGAACGTACCAGTGGTACAAAAATTTATAGATATATTTCCAGAGGATCTACCTGGTACTCCACCAAACAGATAAGTGGAGTTCACAATAGATCTAGTTCTCGAAGTGGCACCAATATCTAAAGCTCCATACATAATGGCTCCAAAGGAACTTCGAGAGTTAAAAATTCGGTTACAAGAATTGTTAGACATTGCCTTTATTCGACCAAGTGTATCACCATGGTGCACACCAATGTTGTTCGTAAAGAAAAAAGATGGAAGTAAAAGAATGTGTATCGACTATCGGGAGTTGAACCATTTGACCATCAAGAATAAGTATCATCTCCCTAGAATCGAGGATTTGTTTGATCAACTAAAAAGGGCTAAGGTATTTTCCAAGATCGACTTATGATCTGGTGATGTGATCTGAGGTAGTAATGCAATGAACACAAGCCCGGGATAAGATTCGTTGATTATCGAAGAAGGTCCAATGACTAGATTGTGAGCGAAGCGTCAAAGAAGCAATGGGGCTACTTGTTCAAGGTATGGTGGACGAAACATTGACCGCAATGAGAAAATGGACAAGTTTCATATTGGACATAGACGAAGATACCAAATGGATCAACATGATCAAGCAACGAACAAGGAGGTGGCGGAGTTCAACTATACAACCGCATAGTTGGGCATGCAGTCACATACCTTGCATCCGAGAATAACAGAGGCCAAGTTGAAGCTACTACGCTACCGCATTGAGTGTAACTATGCAGCCACATAGTTAAATCTGCCAGCGAGATTTTTGCACTTTTGGAAAGAATCCTTTTTTTTTCCAAACCTTATATTTTGGTATCTTTTGTCATCTTTTTGGAGTTGGTATAAATAGTTTCATTATTTTTCATTGAAAACAACATACATTATTGAGAATTAATCGAAAGACAATTTTCTTTCAAACCTATTGTTCTTCGTTGGACAAACTTGTGAACTTCTCAAAATTAATTTTTGTGACGTTCAAATCAATCGGGTGAGATTCTTGAATATTGCAATCAAAAGGGCGACAAGTCATTTGTGAATTGTTGGTTGTTTTGGTTCATGTTTTCGAATTAAATCCAAAACTTTGATTTATCTTTGGTTTTCTTGGGTTCAGGTTTCAATCGTATTGTGGGTTTCGTAGCTACATAGTTACGTGGGTTCACATTAGTTGGTATAAGAGGTTAGATTCCAACAAATTAATTCTTTATTATTATTTATCTCTGAAATTATCGGCGATTACAATTTCCTATTCTTTCGAATTCAAAAACCAATTTCTTAAGTGAAATTAGTTTTCCATTCCAATTATCCAAATCTTTCTTGGGTCTTTAAATTGTAAATCTCACTCAAATTCTGGTTTGAATTCTATGAGAATAACTCCTAGTTAAGTTCAAGTTGTCCTTTGAAGCACTTGGACGAAAGCACTGGGTGGAAAAAGACAGAGTGGTGAGACTAATAGAGGGAAAAATCTAAAATTTGAGTGATACATGAGAGAAAATATGTGAGGTTTAGATTTAGAATGTCTGACATGGACAGATCAACATCAAGCAGAAACAACAATCAAACTAATATGTCAGATGAGGTGATACGATGGTTTGAGCGATTGTTTAAAGATGTGCGGGATAGAATTGTTAGGTAGGAGGCATGGATGTAAAGGCAAGACACGGTGCTTGCCAATTTACATTGGGGTGGCATCCAATGCATGGAAACAGGTTATGAGAGAGCCTAGGGTGGAACTTCGTGAAGAATACAGTAGTGATGTGGATGAGGATGCGTTAATAGAGGTTGAAATGGGTAGGATGAGGAATAGAGGAGCTAGGCCTGAACAAGGGGTATGAACTTGGTTGGAGACGAGGTAGATGGGAGTATGGGTAACATAAAAATGTCAATTCCATCATTCAAGGCTATAAGTGATCCGGAGGCTTACGTAGAGTAGGAGAAGAAGGTAGAATTGATTTTTAACTGCCACAATTATTCGGAGGAGAAGAAGGTGAATATACTAGTCTTTGAAATTACCGACTATGCAATCACTTGGTGGGATCAAGTGGTGACATCAAGGAGGAGAAATCGGAAGAGGCCTTTCAATACATGGGAGGATTTGAAAGCTATTATGAGAAAGAAGTTTGTGTCTAATCACTACTATTGGGAGTTTCATAAAAAACTACAAAGGGATCTAGAAGTGTGGAGGACTACCATAAAGAGATGGTGATGTTGATGATTAGAACGAATGGGGATGAGGATTGGGAGGCCACCATAGCCCAATTTTTGAATAGTTTGAACAAAGATAGCTAATGTGGTTGAATTGAAACTCTATGTGGAATTAGAAGACATGCTACACATGGCTATGAAGGTGGAAAGGTAATTGAAGATGAAGGGGACAACTAGAATTACATCGGGTTCTTCGGGTCCTAATTTATCTTGGAAATCGAAGTGGGACAACAACAAAGAAGATGGGGCTGTTTCTAAGGGTAGAGCTGAGATACCAAGGGAAAAAGAAGAAAATGGTAGCAAAAAAGCAGAATCATAGCCATCAAGGAGTCGAGACATCAAATGCTTTGGTGTTTGGGGTCGGGGTGCATCGCTTCTCAATGCCCAAACAAGAGGGCAATGATTTTCCAGGATAATGGAGAGGTGGTGAGCGAAAGTGAAAGTGATTATAAAAGCATGCTCGAATTGGAAGAGGCTAGTGATGGAAAAAATGTAGAGTATGCTATTGGCGAGCTGTTGGTCACGAGGCGAGCTCTCAATACTCAAATCAAGATGGATGACTTGGAGTAGAAAAGAGAAAACATTTTCTATGCACAATGTACATCAATAATAAGGTATGTAGTATGATTATTGATGGTGGAAGTTGCACCAATGTAGCTAACACTGTTCTTGTGGAGAAATTGGGACTAACTCTTTTAAAACACCCTAAACCATATAAACTACAATGGTTAATTGAATGTGGAGAAATTAAGGTGAATAGAAAGGTGTTAATAAATTTTCAATTGATAGTTATCAGGACGAAGTACTCTATGATTTAGTACCTAGCATGCGGGTCGTATCTTGTTGGGGAGACCATGACAATACGATAGGAATGTGATACATGATGGGTATAAAAATAGGTACAGCTTTTTCAAGGGTGGAAAGTCTATCACACTTGCACTGCTAACATCAACACAAGTGTATGAAGACCAAATTAAAATGAAAATGAGGAAGAAAAGAGATAGAAAGAGCTAGAGAAAAAGAGAGAAAACAGAAAGTTAGAGAGCAAGAGAGAAAATAGTGAGGTGGCTAAAAGAGAGGAAAAGATGGAAGAACCACATGGGAGAAAAGACGAGTCTTTTGAAATGAGAGAAAAGTCGAAAACGAATTTCTTTGCAAAAGGAAGTGAGTTGAAGAGAGCGATAGTTGAGGGGTGACAAATGATTTTGTTGGTCTACAAGGAGTCACTTCTCAATTTTGAGAAATCTAACACACCCCTTCCTAGTTTGGCTATCTCTTTATTGCAAGAATTTGAAGATGTATTCCCAGAGGACGTGCCTAGTGAATTACCACCCATTCAAGGTACAGAACACCAAATTGACTTTGTACCCATAGCAGTCATTTCAAACTGACCAGCTTACCGAAGTAATCCCGATGAGACAAAGGAACCTGGAGAATGTGTGTGGATTGCAGGGCCATCAATAACATAATGCTAAAGTATCATCATCATATTCCTAAGTTAGATGATATGTTGGACGAATTATTTGGTGCTTGCATATTTAGCAAAATTGACTTTAAGAGCGGTTACTATCAAATTCAAATGGTAAGGTGATGAATGGAAAACCACTTTTAAAACTAAATATGGCTTTTATAAATAGTTGGTTATGCCCCTTTGGACTCACTAATGCACCGAGCACTTTCATACGTTTAATAAATCATGTTTTACATGCATTTATAGGCAAGTTTATTGTGGTCTACTTTGATGACATTTTAATCTATATTAAGGACCTAAATGAACAAATGGAACATCTAAGATGTGTGCTTGTGGTTTTAAGAAAAGAACAACTTTATACTAATTATAAGAAGTGTACATTTTGTATGGAGAAGGTTTCTTTCTAGGATATGTGGTGAGTACTAAAGGGATAGAAGTAGATGAAGAGAAAATAAAAGCTATTAAAGAATGGCCAACACCTAAAAGTATAACCAAGGTAAGAAATTTTCATAGTTTGGCTAGTTTTATAGGCGATTTGTAACGAACTTTAGCACATTTATCACACCCCTCACTGAAATTGTTAAGAAGCGTGTAGGATTTAAATGGAGAGATGAACAAGAGCATGCATTCAACACTATTAAGGATATGATGTATAAAGCACTAGTTTAGCACTACCTAACTTCGATAAAACTTTTGAGATTGAGTATGATGTATCAGGTATAGATATTGGAGTAGTTTTAATGCAGGATATGAGGCCGATAGCTTTTTTTAGTGAAACATTAAGTGAAGTAGCGTTCAACTATCTTACATATGACAAGGAGTTATATTCATTTGTTCGAGTCTTGGAGACATGACAACATTATCTATGGTCAAAGGAGTTCATGATTTACATTACCCATGAGTCATTGAAATATTTACGAGGTCAAGGTAACTTGAACAAAAGGCATGCAAGGTGGTTGGAATTTATCGAGACGTTTTCTTATGTCTTCCAGTACAAACAAGGTAAGGAAAATGTAGTAACGGATGAGTTGTCTCGAAGGTACGTGCTTCTAACTTCACTAAGTACAAAATTGCTTGGTTTTGAATACATTAAGGGCATGTATGTTAATGATCTAGATTTTTTCAATATATACGAATCATGTAATACAAGGGTAGTATGTAAATTCTTTAGGCATGAAGGTTAGCCTTTATTGATCATCCTATCTACACTTGTTTTTGGAAAATGAATTATGTGTTCCTAATTGTTCTATGCTAGAATTGTTAATAAGAAAAGAACATGATGGGGGTATAATGGGTCACTTTGGGGTTACAAAGACCTAGAGATGTTAGGGAAATATTTTCATCGGCCTAAAATGAAAATTGACATAGAACAAATTTGTCATCGATGCATAACTTGTAAACAAGTTAAATCTAAGGTTCTACCCCAAATATTATATACCCATTTACCCATTCCTAGTGAACATTGGGTTGATATTTCCATGGACTTTGTCTTGGGTTTGCCTAGGACTAAAAGTAGACGAGATTCTATATTTGTAGTGGTCGATAGGTTTAGTAAGATGGCACATTTCATTCCATACCATAAAACCGACGATGCCACTAACATTGCTGACTTGTCATTTAAGGAAATAGTGTGTTTACACGGGAATTCAAAGAGTAGAGTATCAGATGGATATGTCAAATTTCTTAGTCATTTTGGCAGGTTTCGTAGGATAATTTAGGCACAAAATTGTTGTTTTCTACTACATGACACCCACAAATCGATGAACAAACTGAAGTAGTCAATAGGACCATGATTCAATTGTTGTGCACTATGGTTAATAAAAATTTGAAAGGTTGGGAATAATGCTTACCTTTTATTGAGTTTGCATACAACAGGTCTATACACTCTACGACTTCATGTTCACCATTTGAAATTGTTTACGGTTTTAATCTGCTAACGCTAATGGATTTAATCCTTTTACCTGTGAATGAACGTGGTAGTTTAGATGGGGAGAGAAAAGCTAAGCTGGTGAAGTCACTCCATGAGAAGGTACGACTGCAAATTGAAAGCAAGAACAAACATTATGCGTCATTGGCGAACAAGGGTCCGAAGGGTACCACGTTTGAAACCGGTGATTGGGTTTGGGTACACTTGAGAAAGGAACGCTTTTCAGAGTAGAGAAAATCCAAGTTATAACCACGGGGTGATAGATCGTTCCAAGTGCTTGAAATGATTAATGATAAAGCTTATAAATTGATCTTCTTGGTAAATACAATTTTTTCAACAACTTTTAATGTATCTGATCCCTCTCTCTGTCTCTCTCTCTCTCTCTCTCTCTCTCTCTCTTTGATATATGTAAAGATTTGAGAACGAATCCATTTGAAGAGATGGGGGATGATGTGATCCAAGGTAGTAATGCAACGAACAGAAGCTTGTGAAAAGATCTGTTGATTACCAAAAGAGGTCTAATGACTAGGTCATGAGCGAAGCGGGTCAAAAAAGTAATGAGACTACTTGCTCAATGCATGGTGGATGAAACATTGACTGCATCGAGCAAAGGGACGAGTGTCATGTTGGGAATGACGGAGAAACCAAATGGATCAACATAATTCAAGCAACGGACGAGGAGGTGGCAGAATTCAAACTCTATATTTTGGTATATTTTGTCATCTTTAAGATATATTTCCGTGGTAAACTAGGGTTTTAGGAGTTGGTATAAATAATTTCATTATTTTTTGTTGAAAACATCATACATTATTATGAATTAATCGAGAGGCAATTTGCTTTCAAAGCCATTGTTCTTCGTTGGACAAACTTGTGAACTTATCAAGATTATTTCTTATGGTGTTCAAATCAATCGGGTAAAATTCTCGAATATTGCAATCAAAAGGGTCGACAAGTCGTTTGTGAATTGTTGGTTGTTTTGGTTTCTGTTTCCAAATCAAATCCAAAACTTTGATTTATCTTGGGTTTTCTTGGTTTCAATCGAATTGTGGGTTTCGTAGCTACATAGCTACGTTGTTTCACATCATATGGATATCATCAATTGAAGGTTAGGGTGAGTGATATACCCAAGACGGCCTTCAGAACTCGTTATGGACATAATGACTTCACATTTATGCCGTTTGGGTTGACAAATGCTCCACCGGTATTCATGGATTTAATGAATCGTGTATTTCATCAATATTTGGATCAATTTGTCATAGTCTTCATTGATGATATTTTGATATACTCCAAGAGTAAAGATCAACATGAAGAACATCTTAGAATAGCGTTAGAAATACCACGTTAATTATGAGCAAAGCTTTCAGTAACTAAAGCATGGATTAATTACAGCACCCGGGTTAACAATACCCGAAGTTTCAGAAGGATTTGTTATAATGACGTATCCAAACAAGGGTTGTGATGTGTATTGATGAAGCATGGAAAAATGATCACCTATGGGTCAAGGCAAATGAAGCAACACGAGCAAAATTACCCGACGCATGATCTAGAACTTACGATAGTAGTTCATGTATTAAAAATATGACGCCATTATTTATATAGAGGAAAGTGCGACATTTACGCGGGTCATAAGTCTCAAATGTTTCTTCATACAAAAGGAATTGAATATGAGACAGAGACAATGGTTTGAGCTAGTAAAGGATTATGAATGCACTATTCATTACAATCCAGGTAAGACTAATGTTATTACCGATGCTATTAGTAGAAAGTCGATGGGACAGTTAGCATCTTTACTTACTACTTAGATGGAGTTGATCAAAGATTTGACAAATTTGCGAATCAAAGTGGTTACCACACCAAAGCATGCTACCACTTATTTAACAACTTTGGCGGTTTGACCTACTCTCAGAGATCGGATCATAGAAGTACAAGGCAAAGATCCATTCTTGCAGAATGAGATATTGGAAGAGGCTCATTTCACCCCATACACTGCACATTTGGTGGAGGAATATGAAAAGAAGTATAGTCATATTTGTGGTAAAATGCATAATGTGTCAACAAGTTAAAGAAGAACATCAAAGACCATCTGTGTTGTTAAATCCATTGGACATACCTGAATGGAAGTGAGAAAATATCACAGTGGATGTTGTGGTAGAATTTTCGAAGTTTGCAAGAGAACATAATACTATATGGATAATAGTGGACCGTCCAACAAAGTCAGCTCATTTTCTTCCAGTGAAAATGACATTTAGCCTAGATCAACTCTCTCAGTTGTACATTAGAGAAATTGTAAGATTGCATGGTATCTCCGTCTCTATTGTGTCTGATAGAGATTCAAGATTTACGTCTAAATTTTGGAAGAACTTAAAATGAGCTATGGGAACAAAATTGAACTTCAATACGTGCATGATCCAAGAGGAAAATAGGACCATGATTCAATTGTTGTACACTATGGTTAATAAAAATTTGAAAGGTCGGAAAGAATGCTTACCTTTCATTGAGTTTCCATACAATAGGTCTATACACTCTACGACTTCATGTTCACCATTTGAAATTGTTTTAGTCTGCTAATGCTAATGGATTCAATCCTTTCACCTATGAATGAACGTGGTAGTTTAGATGGGAAGAAAAAAGTCGAGCTGGTGAAGTCATTCCATGAGAAGGTATGACTGCAAATTGAAAGCAAGAATAAACATTATGCGTCGCTTGCGAACAAGGGTCCGAAGGGTGTCACGTTTGAACCCGTTCCAAGTTCTTGAAATGATTAATGATAATGGTTATAAATTGGAACTTCCTGGTAAGTACAATATTTTCAGCAACTTCTAATGTATATGATCTCCCTCTCTTTCTTTGATACAACTGCAGATTTAAGAATGAATCATTTTGAAGAGAGAGGGGATGATGTAATCCATGGTAGTAATGCAATGAACACAAGCTCATGAAAAGATCTGTTGATTATCGAAGAAGGTCCAATGACTAGGTCGCGAGTGAATCGAGTCGAAGACGCAATGAGACTAATTGCTCAAGGCATAGTAGATGAAACATTGACTGCGTCAGTCAAAGAGACGAGTTTCATGTTGGGCATGACGGAGAAACGAACTGGAATAACACGATTCAAGCAATGGACGAGGAGATGACGGAATTCAACTATGCGATCGCATAGTTGAACCAGGCATATGGTCACATGCCTTGCATTCGAGAATAACAGTGGCCAAGTTGAAGCTACTATGCGACCGCATTGAGTGTAACTATGTGGCCGCATAGTTAAATCTGGTAGCGAGATTTTTGCCCTTTTGGAAAGAATCATGTTTTGTTTCAAACTCTATATTTTGGTATATTTTGTCATCTTTAAGATGTATTTCTATGGTAAACTAGGGTTTTAGGAGTTGGTATAAATAATTTCATTATTTTTCATTGAAAACAGCATACATTATTGCGAATTAATCGAGAGGCAATTTGCTTTCAAAGCCATTGTTCTTCGTTGGACAACCTTGTGAACTTATCAAGATTTTTTCTTATTGTGTTCAAATCAATTGGGTAAGATTCTCGAATATTTCAATCCAAAGGGTCAACAAGTCATTTGTAAATTGTTGGTTGTTTTGGTTTGTATTTTCGAATCAAATTCAAAACTTTGATTTATCTTAGGTTTTCTTGGTTTCGGGTTTCAATCGAATTTTGGGTTTCGTAGCTATATAGCTACGTCGGTTCACATCATATGGATATCATCAATTGAAGGTTAAGGCAAGTGATATACCTAAGATGGCCTTTAGAACTCGTTATGGACAATATGAGTTCACAGTTGTGCCGTTTGGGTTGATAAATGCTCCAGCAGTTTTCATGGATGTAATGAATTGTGTATTTCATCAATATTTGGATAAATTTGTCATAGTTTTCATTAATGATATTTTGATATACTCCAAGAGTAAAGATCAACATGAGGAACATCTTAGAATAGCGTTAAAAATATCGCGTAAGGAAAAATTATTCTCCAAATTTAAAACATGTGAATTTTAGCTTGAGTGAGTTGGATTCCTCAGTCATGGAGTTACTGCCCAAGGAATTGAAGTGATCCAGTAAAAGTGGATGTAGCAACTCATTGGAATACACTGCCTAATGCTAGTGAAGTCCAAAGTTTTCTAGGATTAGCTGGGTACTATCGGTGATTTATGGAATGATTCTCCCAAAATACCTGGACCAATTATTCAATTGACAAGGAAATGAGTAAAGTTTCAATGGACAGATAAGTATGAGCAAAGTTTTCAGGAGCTAATGTAAGGATTGATTATAGCACCAAGGTTAACAATACCCGAAGGTTCAAAAGGATTTGTTATATATAATGATGCATCCAAACAAGGGTTGTGATGTATATTGATGAAGTATGGAAAAATGATCGCCTATGCATCAAGGCTATTGAAGCACCACGAGCACAATTACCCGATGCATGATCTAGAACTTGCGGTGGTAGTTCATATATTAAAAATATGGCACCATTATTTATATAGAGGAAAGTGCGGCATTTACACGGATCATAAGAGTCTCAAGTGATTCTTCACACAAAAGGAATTGAATATGAGATAGAGACAATGGTTTGAGCTAGCATATGATTATGATTGCACTATTCATTACCATCCGGGTAAGACTAACATTGTTGCCGATGCTATTAGTAGAAAGTCGATGGGACAGTTAGCATCTTTACTTACTACTTAGATGGAGTTGATCAAAGATTTGACAAATTTGCGAATCAAAGTGGTTACCACACCAAAGCATGCTACCACTTATTTAACAACTTTGGCGGTTTGACCTACTCTCAGAGATCGGATCATAGAAGTACAAGGCAAAGATCCATTCTTGCAGAATGAGATATTGGAAGAGGCTCATTTCACCCCATACACTGCACATTTGGTGGAGGAATATGAAAAGAAGTATAGTCATATTTGTGGTAAAATGCATAATGTGTCAACAAGTTAAAGAAGAACATCAAAGACCATCTGTGTTGTTAAATCCATTGGACATACCTGAATGGAAGTGAGAAAATATCACAGTGGATGTTGTGGTAGAATTTTCGAAGTTTGCAAGAGAACATAATACTATATGGATAATAGTGGACCGTCCAACAAAGTCAGCTCATTTTCTTCCAGTGAAAATGACATTTAGCCTAGATCAACTCTCTCAGTTGTACATTAGAGAAATTGTAAGATTGCATGGTATCTCCGTCTCTATTGTGTCTGATAGAGATTCAAGATTTACGTCTAAATTTTGGAAGAACTTAAAATGAGCTATGGGAACAAAATTGAACTTCAATACGTGCATGATCCAAGAGGAAAATAGGACCATGATTCAATTGTTGTACACTATGGTTAATAAAAATTTGAAAGGTCGGAAAGAATGCTTACCTTTCATTGAGTTTCCATACAATAGGTCTATACACTCTACGACTTCATGTTCACCATTTGAAATTGTTTTAGTCTGCTAATGCTAATGGATTCAATCCTTTCACCTATGAATGAACGTGGTAGTTTAGATGGGAAGAAAAAAGTCGAGCTGGTGAAGTCATTCCATGAGAAGGTATGACTGCAAATTGAAAGCAAGAATAAACATTATGCGTCGCTTGCGAACAAGGGTCCGAAGGGTGTCACGTTTGAACCCGTTCCAAGTTCTTGAAATGATTAATGATAATGGTTATAAATTGGAACTTCCTGGTAAGTACAATATTTTCAGCAACTTCTAATGTATATGATCTCCCTCTCTTTCTTTGATACAACTGCAGATTTAAGAATGAATCATTTTGAAGAGAGAGGGGATGATGTAATCCATGGTAGTAATGCAATGAACACAAGCTCATGAAAAGATCTGTTGATTATCGAAGAAGGTCCAATGACTAGGTCGCGAGTGAATCGAGTCGAAGACGCAATGAGACTAATTGCTCAAGGCATAGTAGATGAAACATTGACTGCGTCAGTCAAAGAGACGAGTTTCATGTTGGGCATGACGGAGAAACGAACTGGAATAACACGATTCAAGCAATGGACGAGGAGATGACGGAATTCAACTATGCGATCGCATAGTTGAACCAGGCATATGGTCACATGCCTTGCATTCGAGAATAACAGTGGCCAAGTTGAAGCTACTATGCGACCGCATTGAGTGTAACTATGTGGCCGCATAGTTAAATCTGGTAGCGAGATTTTTGCCCTTTTGGAAAGAATCATGTTTTGTTTCAAACTCTATATTTTGGTATATTTTGTCATCTTTAAGATGTATTTCTATGGTAAACTAGGGTTTTAGGAGTTGGTATAAATAATTTCATTATTTTTCATTGAAAACAGCATACATTATTGCGAATTAATCGAGAGGCAATTTGCTTTCAAAGCCATTGTTCTTCGTTGGACAACCTTGTGAACTTATCAAGATTTTTTCTTATTGTGTTCAAATCAATTGGGTAAGATTCTCGAATATTTCAATCCAAAGGGTCAACAAGTCATTTGTAAATTGTTGGTTGTTTTGGTTTGTATTTTCGAATCAAATTCAAAACTTTGATTTATCTTAGGTTTTCTTGGTTTCGGGTTTCAATCGAATTTTGGGTTTCGTAGCTATATAGCTACGTCGGTTCACATCATATGGATATCATCAATTGAAGGTTAAGGCAAGTGATATACCTAAGATGGCCTTTAGAACTCGTTATGGACAATATGAGTTCACAGTTGTGCCGTTTGGGTTGATAAATGCTCCAGCAGTTTTCATGGATGTAATGAATTGTGTATTTCATCAATATTTGGATAAATTTGTCATAGTTTTCATTAATGATATTTTGATATACTCAAAGAGTAATGATCAACATGAGGAACATCTTAGAATAGCGTTAAAAATATCGCGTAAGGAAAAATTATTCTCCAAATTTAAAACATGTGAATTTTAGCTTGAGTGAGTTGGATTCCTCAGTCATGGAGTTACTGCCCAAGGAATTGAAGTGATCCAGTAAAAGTGGATGTAGCAACTCATTGGAATACACTGCCTAATGCTAGTGAAGTCCAAAGTTTTCTAGGATTAGCTGGGTACTATCGGTGATTTATGGAATGATTCTCCCAAAATACCTGGACCAATTATTCAATTGACAAGGAAATGAGTAAAGTTTCAATGGACAGATAAGTATGAGCAAAGTTTTCAGGAGCTAATGTAAGGATTGATTATAGCACCAAGGTTAACAATACCCGAAGGTTCAAAAGGATTTGTTATATATAATGATGCATCCAAACAAGGGTTGTGATGTATATTGATGAAGTATGGAAAAATGATCGCCTATGCATCAAGGCTATTGAAGCACCACGAGCACAATTACCCGATGCATGATCTAGAACTTGCGGTGGTAGTTCATATATTAAAAATATGGCACCATTATTTATATAGAGGAAAGTGCGGCATTTACACGGATCATAAGAGTCTCAAGTGATTCTTCACACAAAAGGAATTGAATATGAGATAGAGACAATGGTTTGAGCTAGCATATGATTATGATTGCACTATTCATTACCATCCGGGTAAGACTAACATTGTTGCCGATGCTATTAGTAGAAAGTCGATGGGACAGTTAGCATCTTTACTTACTACTTAGATGGAGTTGATCAAAGATTTGACAAATTTGCGAATCAAAGTGGTTACCACACCAAAGCATGCTACCACTTATTTAACAACTTTGGCGGTTTGACCTACTCTCAGAGATCAAATCATAGCAGCACAAGGTAAAGATCTATTCTTGCTGAAGACCAGGAAAGTAATTGGTACTAATAGGAGAAATAATTTTGGAATAGCTTCAGATCGGGCACTTATGTTTAAAGGAAGAATTTGTGTACCTAAAGATGAAGTTTTGAGGAAAGAGATATTGGAAGAGGCTCATTTTACCCATACACCGTACATTCTGGTGGAACGAAAATATATGGAGATCTTCGAGATACATTTTGGTGGAGGAATATAAAAAGAAGTATAGTCATATTTGTGGTAAAATACATAATGTGTCAACAACTTAAGGAAGAACATCAAAGACCATCTGTGTTGTTAAATCCATTGGACATACCTGAATGGAAGTGAAAGAATATCGCAATGGACTTTGTGGTAGAATTTTCGAAGTCTGCAAGAGGACATAATACTATATGGATAATAGTGGATCGTCTAACAAATTCAGCTCCTTTTCTTCCAGTGAAAGTGACATTTAGCCTAGATTAACTGGCTCAGTTGTACATTAGAGAAATTGTAAGATTGTATGGTGTCCCCATCTCTATTGTATTTGATAGAGATCCGAGATTTACGTCTAAGTTTTGGAAGAGCTTAAAATGAGCTATGGGAACAAAATTGACTTCAGTACGGTGTATCATCGTCAATCAGATGGTCAATCTGAAATGATCATTCAAACTTTGGAAGACATTCTAAGAGCTTGTGTTCTAGATTTGGGAGGTAATTGGGAATCATATCTACCTTTGGTGGAATTTGCATATAATAATAGTTTTCAGACAACTATTGGAATGACACCGTATGAAGCTCTCTATGGTAGAAGATGCAGATCACCTATTCATTGGGATAAAGCAAGAGAAAAGAGAGTTTTAGGACCCGATGTCATTGAAAGGATAGTTCAAGCCATTGATAAGACCCGTACTAGGATAAGGGCAGCGTAAAATAGATAAAAGAGCCATATACTAGAAGAAAAGACTTGGAGTTTCAAATCGGTGAAAATGTCTTCTTGAAAAGGCACCTATGAAGAGTACTAAGGTTTGGTAAGAAAGGCAAGCCGAGACTATGTTATATAGGACCTTTTGAATTTATTGAGAAGGTTGGTAGTGTAGCGTATTAGTTAGCTCTACCACCCGAACTTTATATTGTATGTGATGTGTTTCACGTGTCCATGATAAGAAAATATGTGCATGATCCAAGTCAGGTAGTGAATTATCAAATATTAGATGTTTAGAAAGACTTATCATGCGAAGAAGTTCCAATTGCTATTTTGGATAGAAAGGTACAAAAAGTAAGGACTAAAGAAATCCATTAGTTAAGGTTCAGGTGTGACATCACGGGATAGAAGAAGTCACTTGGGAAACAGAAGCAGAAATTAAAGTCAAGTATCCAACACTATTTGTTTAGTTTAAGGTAATTTCGAGGACGATTTTTTTTTTAAAGATGTGAAGGAAAGTTGGTTTATGTATCCCATTTAAGAAATAAGCTAAAGAAGCTCGGGCCATTCAAGGTTATGAAAGTACAAGCCATAAGTTATTTAAAAGCCACATAATTTAAGACATTAAGTTTAAGTAAATTTGATTAAAAAAATTAAATGGAACCGGGTTGCTACAATTGTCATCTGCATGGTATTTAATATAGGCAACCCATTTCGAATTACCATGCTGATATTTTTATAAAGTACTTTTATAAAATTGTTTTTGAATAAAAAAACTCCTATTTTTCCACATTAAGAATAATTATACCAAATTAATTGGATGGAATAATTATTTTATTAGTGGAATTCAAAGAGATAAGTTACAAACATATGTATAGTTCATTTTATTTATTATTTTTTATTATGTAAGTGTTTTACAAAATGTTTTATAAGAATTATTTTTTAGGGGCTTAAAACTCTTTAAAATCCTAGTTAAAGACTCAATTAACAAGATTAATGATATTATAACTCTCTCATTTAACTTTTCAATAAAAAAATAGAGGTTACAGGAAGAGGAAAATAGGACCATGATTCAATTGTTGTGCACTATGGTTAATAAAAATTTGAAAGGTCAGGAAGAATGTTTATCTTTCGTTGAGTTTGCATACAATAGGTCTATACACTCTACAACTTCATGTTCACCATTTGAAATTGTTTATGGTTTTAATCTGCTAACGCTAATGGATTTAATCATTTTACCTGAACGTGGTAGTTTAGATGGGAAGAAAAAAGCTGAGCTGGTGAAGTCATTCCATGAGAAGGTATGACTGCAAATTGAAAGCAAGAATAAACACTATGCGTCGCTGGCAAACAAGTGTCCAAAGGGTGTCACGTTTGAACCCGTTCCAAGTTCTTGAAATGATTAATGATAATGCTTATAAATTGGATCTTCCTGGTAACTACAATGTTTTCAGTAACTTTTAATATATCTTATCTCTCTCGCTCTCTCTTTGATACAAGTACAGATTTGAGTTCGAATCCTTTTGAAGAGAGAGGAGATGATGTGATCCAAGATAGTAATGTAATGAACCTAAGCTTCGAAGGAGGTCTAATGATTAGGTCACGAGTGAAGCAGGTCGAAGAAGCAATGAAACTGCTTGCTCAAGGCATGGTAGACGAACCATTGACTGCTTCAATCAAAGGGGCGAGTTTCATGTTGGGCATGATGGAGAAACCAAATGGATCAACCTAATTCAAGCAACGAACGAGGAGGTGGCGGAATTCAACTATGTGACCGCATAGTAGAACCAAGCATACGGTCAGATGCCTTGCATCCGAGAATAACAATGGCCAAGTTGAAGCTACTATGCGACCGCATTGAGTGTAACTATGTGGTTGCATAGTTAAATCCAGGAGCGAGATTTTTGCACTTTTGGAAAGAATCATGTTTTGTTTCAAATCTATATTTTGGTATATTTTGTCATCTTTAAGATATATTTCTGTGGTAAACTAGGGCTTTAGGAGTTGGTATAAATAATTTCATTATTTTTCATTGAAAATAGCATACATTATTGCGAATTAATCGAGAGGCAATTTGCTTTCAAAGCCATTGTTCTTCGTTGGACAAGCTTGTGAACTTAGCAAGATTATTTCTTGTGGTATTCAAATCAATCGGGTGAGATTCTCGAATATTGCAATCAAAAGGGTCGACAAGTCCTTTTTTTCGCGACATACAAAAAATTGTAGCAATAAAAGACTTAACGCAGCATATTTTTAAAGTTTGTCGCTAAAATTGTGATGAAAAAAATAAGTACCAAATAATTTAAGGTGACGTAAAAAGTTGTCATTAAATGTGAAAGTTGCGACAAATAATAAAGAATGTCGCCAAAGTATTTTAGTTTATTCTAGCATATGCATTTGTTATCAATCCATGCTGATAGAAAAAAACTCTGACAGTCGACATGAAAAATCAGTAGACCCTACAGTATTTGCATTCCTGCAAAATTGAACTTTAATGAAACAGAAATCATTAGTTTTCGTGACTCTCTTGTCATAAATTGTGGTCTTATAGATCCTACTAGCATCTCTTCTTTTCAATTCTTTGAAGTTATCCAATGTCTGATGACAATTTACACAAATCTTTTGTACGTCTGCCTTATTATTTTTTTCCAGTAACCAGTTGTGGGAACTTAATTCACTTTTCCATTGCCTTATATCTCAAAATAAATATTCGTTGTCGCAAAATAATTTGCGTAATAATTTTATGCGACATAAATAAATAAACGCGAAATAAATTAGGCAACAACTATACATCGTTGCACAAATGATGATGCGATAAACTCTCTATGTTGCGAAATAAATTTAATTACAAACACCACTTGTTACATAATAAATTGTACTACAAATGTTGAATATATTAAAATATATTATGCGACATAAAAAACATTGTAAAACATATTTCATGACAAACATTATCTATTATTAAAGATATATTACTCGAGCATGTATTATCGCAAAATAAAATAGGTAGCAAAAATTACACATTTAGAAGAATATTCGCAACAAACATTTTTTCTCATAAAAGTGTTATTGGAATAATCGTTACGACAAACTTTCTTGTCACTCTTTTATTTTTTCGCGACATATATGTATTTTTTGCACGTCAGTATTTTATATTTTTTGCGTCAAACAAATAGTGTTGCGATGTTGTTAATGCGATGAATCACCGAAAGTTATCGCAGAATACATTTGTGACTCAACATTCGCAATAAACATATTTCTCGTAAAAACTTTATTGGAATATTCGTTGCGACAAATTGACTTGTCACCCTTTTAATTTTTCGCGACATATATATATGGCGACGATATTATGGCTACAAATATTGCGTTGCTATTCCGTATTTTACGCATAAAACAAATAGTGTCGTGATTTTGTTAATGCGATAAATGGTCGAAAGTCGTCGTAGAATGCATTCTGTGACTCATATAGCGCGACAATACCTGCAACAAACATATTGTTGTCGCTAAATTATTTCTACAACAAAATCTCAATTTTTATGACAACATTTTTTGTCGCGAAATCAGTTATTTGTTGTAGTGTCGCCTAATAAATGAAATATGCAATAGATTAGACTATAATTAATCAAAGAAGCTATGAAATATCTATATTTTAAAACCAGAATAAGTGTATAAATTACACTTATCAAATACACCGTGACTTTTGAATTTTTTAAAAATCTATAAAAGTCTCGATTAAATACACCAAATACTTTTAGAAAGTCTCAAAAAGTCTATACACCCCAAAATTAATTAGTAGCAAAATAATTGAGAGATTTTCTCAATAAAAGACTTACTTGTCAAGTAGGAAAATTGTAGCATTTATTCCCAATCTTTAAGCCTTTTTGAATTTTGCTCCTCAGTGTATGTTCTAAGCAGTATGGTCCCAACCTATTTATTTTGGTGCAATTTTGGTCGTCAACAGAAAAATCCGTCCGTTTTGACCTGTAAGAAGTAAATTGTTTTATCCAAAATAACACTATAGCTTTATTTATAGTTAAAATAAATAAAAAATGAAAAAGAAAATAAAGATCATGAAGAAAGATATTAGAAAATAAAACCTTTTGACACTTTCAAAATCTAAACAAACTCATCACTCTTGTCCATCGACCTAAATCCATAGTAGCCATTACCACTCGTCTAGCTCTCATAATTCCCAGTCACAATGTCAACAAATCTCGAGTGAATGGTTTTACAAATGAATGATTTTGGAGCAATTTTTCAATAGACTTTTTCGCATTTATCTTGTGTGTTGGCTCAGTCATAAGGATATTGATTATTATTATTATTATTATTATTTCATCACTCATGTGACAAAGTCAATAATTATTACGAGCCTATTAAATCAAAGTCAATGGTAACACCTCAATTTCATTATATAAATTTTTTTCTAAACCCCATTTGAAGGCATAATATAGTTATAATAAAGTTGGTTTAGATAACTATTGATTTTCGAGTTTGAAAAGTGTTGTCAAATTCTTTAAATGATATTCAAATGAAAGAATATAGAGAATCCTAGAAACTTTCATTGCTTTAGTATTCATAATTGCTTCGAAATTAGTTTAGTTTAAGAGCTATAATTTAGTCAGTATAAGTTTAATTAGCAATTATCAATCATCCATCAAAATCTTTCCATCTGATCAAAGTTGACATTATTTGGAGTCAAATACTTTGTCCACATGTCAACAATATCTTACTTACTCTTTATTACTTGACTATGATATCATACACTTACAAAATTTTAGCAAACAGAATTCTAACTTGGACCAAGTCTATTGTTTGTCAAATGACAACATTGATGTTTTTTTACATTGACAATAATTTTGTACAT
>CAIGRB010124075.1:20166-40416 GCA_903798255.1 Fraxinus quadrangulata | reverse complement strand
ATTATGTAGTAGTGTATAAAATGAATTGTAAAAGTAAAATGAATATAAAAATTGAGAAGTGAAGGAAGATGATAATAATAATAGAATGAAATGAATGAATGATAATTATGATATTGTTGAATATTGATAATTTGTAAATTGTAGAGAGTAGAGTAGAGAATGAGAGTATTAGTGTGGAACAATGTTGTTTAGGGAGTTTGTATTTATAGAGAAAAAAATAAAAAAATAAAATAAAAATTCAGTGACCAAAACGGTCACTGAATTAAATTCAGTGACCGGGTCGAGCCCACGAGCCAAGCAGCTCGTGAACAGTATGAGCAGAGTCTGCTCGGCTAGTGCTCGACGACTCGTGAGCTGCTACAGTACGAGCCGAGCGGTCGATTTCCACCACTAAACAGAAGATACGTGAGGCAAAAGAGAATTTTAATCATTAGATTTTAAGTTTTTAGTTTTAAGTATTAATTTTCTTTTCAATATTTTTTAGTTTATTGGGTTGGGTTGGGTTGGGTTGGGTTAGGCTGGGTTTTAATAGAAAACCCGAAACCCAACCCGACCTAAAATTTGATTTTCGAATCCGAACTAACACAATTAAACCCAATCCAATTGATCAATTTGACTGGTTCAAATTGATTTTTACCTAACCCTAGTAACATCCATAAGACAAATCAAAATAGCGCTTAAAAAAGGAAAAGAATTTGTCAAAATGTCCAACATTTTAACAAAGACATGATGCTTGAAAGCAATTGCGAAGCGAAGAAGATTCATAAGAGAGAACCTTATCTCATGGAGCTTTTTTTTTTTTTTTTTTTTCCCCTATTGCTTTCTAGCTTCAGAAAACTTTTACATTTTATTTTTGCCCTTACTCTAGTTTCACAGGGCGCCTTTGCAATCAATGGCACCAAGTCATTCACCAATAATTTTACTTAGAGATATGCTATCTGTACATAATGAACATTATAATGATATTCATAATCTACACATGACGATCTCCTATTGCTATGAACATTATTATGTTGTCAATTATATACACATAACATTTTCCTTTTACTTAAGCCCCTATTTGAAACTCATTTTTTTGACAAAATCTTATTTTTCTATAGTAGTTTGCAGATTTAAAATTATAAAACGAGTCAGTTGTCAAAAGGAGTTAATATTGATAATACCGTTGAGGTGTATATGACTATTTTACCCTCACTTTGTAATTGAAAATTTACACAAGTACTCTTAACCATTTGAACCATTTTACGTGATATTTACAACCATAATATCAAGGCATAAATTTAAATTGACGGCTTTAATATATAGAACACTCCATTAAATAGTCAAAATGTGGTAGTTGTGGTTGTCGACAAAAACTATAATTTACATATTGTTTTATCACCCCATGATTTTTTTTGTGGGGTTAAGTCAACTACAAGTAAGCATAATACATTAAGAATTTTTTGTTGTTTGATCCTTCAACAAGTATAATTATTAATTGATACTTGATCGTATTAGCTTCCTTAGCTCATGTTTGAGTCACGTTAAAATTCTCATTCTCATTATTCTATTCATTTTAACCACAAATTTTTTAATAAAATAATATTTTCCATCACATCAATAATTTCTCATTCTTCTTCAATCACACATTTTTCATCAATCTACTATTCCAAAATACATTCTTCCAAAAAAATGTGGCTCAAACTGGTACAGACCATTTGTATTAACAAAATTATGTACAGTCCTTTGCTTAGAAAATAAACATTTCTTCCATGATTGACTATATCGATAGGAAAAATGTTGTTTAAGGAATGAATCTCATTATTTTGCATAAACTTATGATTTACAATACATGTATTTGAAAAATCTAACTAAATGCAGGCAGCATTCAATTAGACGACAACCACAAGCCCCACTTTTTTAATAATTAATTAAGTTATATTAAAAAAAAAAAGATAAAACATTTAATTGCATGTGATTTTGGATCTCAAGAAATGTAAACCCATCAAAGTCAAAGATGTACGGTCTAGTTTGAATTTATTAACTTGGAATTTAAACTTAAAATCTTAGATTTGTATTAACATGATATTAATTAATCTGTATTTTAAAAAAGTCGAAATTGTTTGTTGTCATTTTGAGTTAGGGAATGCATGTGCGAAACCAAAATAATTAATATAATATAATAAATTATAAATTTTGTTACACGTCTTTATTAAGTCCCTGTTTGGTTTGAATTAAAATTCAATTAAAATCTCAAGTTAAAGTCAAAAACTAATTTTAATCATATATTTTATTGAATCAACAATTTTTTAAATACAAATTTCATCAACTTCTGTCAAAATTTATTACAAATTCGATTTTAATCAAGCAATATCGAAAACATTAAAATTTTACGACTACCTTACAATCAGAGGGCAGATAATTTTCTATTCAAAAAAATATTGTAATGAATAATAAAATATTCACACATTTTACGGTTTAAGCCGTAAGGTACAGTGGCCGTACCGTAAGCAATCTTTTAACATGTACCATATGATGTCTTTAATGTTTGTCACGTGAATAATAGGGAAAAGATAATGAAATAAGATCTTGGTGCATACCTGACAACTCATAAACCGATTCTATAAATTATAAATTAATGAGCCTCGCTATTAATAATAGAAATTGTTGAGTTGAGATATAGATCAAACTCCTTCCTCGTTTACGTGTATGTTATCTATACACTTGTATATCGATATTAGACAGCATGGAACCATAACTCCGACGAGTGAGATGGTCACGATAACTTTGACGCTCAAGTCAAATGATAATGAATATTTGAATGTAAAAGAGACAATGAACACTAATGCAATTGCTGGATTGAAAATTACAAATATTTCATTACCTTTGGATATCATCAAGAGTAAGTATTTACGGTAAAAAAAATAATAATAATAAGATGAGTTGATGTCCATTAGATGTTTGACACATGACCTCTTCCTAACCGCTCACCGATCTAGCTAAATTGTGTCAATCCATAATTGTCTATTGCATCAATTCATGGTTGTCTATTGTGTCATCCACAATCGCCATAGGCATGTGGCCTCCTTCACCTGAACATGGGTTATATGATTATTTGACTGAATCACGTAGTTGTAGAACTATTACATCAATCAATCAAGTGTACTGTGTAACCTGACAAAGGCAAGGCGTACGAAAGATATACCCAACACCTCAAAAATATACTATAGCAAATAGGTGATGTCTTGTTCGAATACCAACTTTTCGAGCTAAGCGAAGCGTCCGTTGACATGCCCAATCGCCTCGAAAGGCATATGTGAAAGAGGCTATACAAAGCGAACTGTTGATCTTGCATGGACTTTAACTTTACTTTTTATTTAGCTGGTTGTCATATGTTCTGTCTCGTAGACAGGGACGTAATAGTATCATAATTTCATTAAATTTTAATTCATTTTTCTCTCTTCTTTTATCAACCACACATTCTATCAATAAAATAATATTACACATAAACTCAAAAATTCTTCTTACTTTTTAACCACGCAATTTTCAAAAAATACTATTCTAAAATTAATTTTTTTTTCAAATAATGGAGCTCAAACTAGGGCTTATTAGTTTTAACCCGAGATATCCAAAATATGTCATTTAAGCTTGGGAAAATTGTAGCTACAGTACCAAATCTTTCCAATTTTCACAGACTTTGTCCAAACCTTTATTTTGTAACACCGGAGGTACCAAACCTTTAAAAAATATGCATTGGAGGTCCAATCTGACGAATACGTTAGTTTATCTGTTAGTTGACCAAAAATAGTAAATTTTAACCAATGTTGACAAAATTAAGAGGAGTAAAATGGTAACTTGACAATTTTCTCATTAAATAAATTTANTATATATATATATATATATACATGTTGGCAATTGTTGGGTATCAATTACATCAAGTTAGAGCACTTTGATTGATAAAAAAAAAAGATAAAATAAAATTATTAATGATAATTCTTGTCTTGTTTACAACTACGTGCTTGAGAGAGAGAGAGAGAGAGACGTGAATCAAGAAAACCTTAAAAATTTTGGGAAGGAATGGGACGGCTTGTCAATTTCATGCTATTTATAACTTATGACACTTTATATTAGTTTTTCGTTTCTCTTGAAATGGAAGCTTACCTTTCATCGAAAAAAATTTGGTGAATCGGTGATATACAAATCGACTTTTATATATTTGTTTGCTCAATAAGATTTTTCAGTAAAAATGCATTAAAAAGCTCTTTGTAAATCACCGAAAGTATTTCTTTCATTAACATCCCAACTTAAAACATACAAATCGCCAAAAGTCAAATAAAGTCTTATTTACTAATATCATGGCGAGACAAAGATAAATCATAAACAAATTAAGAAAGTATCCAAGAATATAGAAAGAAATGTGATCTTATGCTCATGTTTCTAAATAAAGAACGTCATAGTTATAAAGCTTCAATGGGATTTTTAGAGTTGTCGGGTCAAGATTAATTTAGTTCGATGCATTTGGTCTTATTATAATCACCCGTAAATTCCTTCCTCGTAACATTCACAAAAAAGCATAACAAAGGCTAGTAATTCTACAACCTTCTACCTAACTCTAGAGCTCGTGAACTGGCTTCTTTCTATCATTTTGTTCGATTCATTGGTACATAATTTACGACATTAGATGCGAATAAATAGTACATCAACTTAGTGTAAGGCTTTCTATTTTCCTTCTTACATTTGAAATTTAAATAAACATTTCAACGCTTTTAAATATCATTGTCCGTCAGCTACTTTTGGTTTTAGTGGAACAACTTGCTATTATATTAAATTGCTATCGTCAAAGCATAAGTGTGAATAATATTGATAAAAGGTCGCCGAATCAATTCTTCCTAGCGACTACTCATTATTTATGGTGTACAAAATATATCGATTTATAAAATTATCTCTTCAATTTTTAGGATTTTTAGTACATTAAGCTAAAAAAATTTATATGATGGACTCAATTCGATACAATGTTCTAAAAGACGCAATGCCTAAGACGTGGAGGTTAAGCTTCAGATCTTACAAGTTTATGCGTAACATGACGTTTTCTTACTTTTAGCAATTTTAATTACTTTAGACCAAAAATTAAATAAAATAATGAATACTTCAAATTTTATTATATTTTTATGTTTTCAATAAAAGCATAATCTTAAATTCATAAATAAAAAATCAAATGGTCGACAATATTGTTGCTCGTATGCTAGGGTTGGGCTAGTGTGAATTTTTTGGGACTTTTTTTTATTTCTTTTCAACAATTGTTGAACATTTTGTTGGATTAGACTTCAAAACATGTTACGTGAATCTTTTTTCGTCTAGTCATGTTCACCTAAGTGCTAGGTAGGACGTTTTCTCCGTGCCTTATAATATAGGCCATTGTTTGCATTAAAGCAAAAAAAAAAATTTCTCAAATTCATTTATAATCATATATTCTCATAATAAAATATTTTACATGTAAATTCAAATATTTTTCTACTTTTTTATTACATATTTTTCAAAAATTACTATTTTAAAATTTAGTTTCTAGAGAAAAAAAAAAAACTCATTTTAATGATTGTCGAGCTAGATATAATTAAAAAAAGGTAAATTATTAAAAGAAATACTAAAATAAATTAAAATGAAACATTTATTACGGAGTGATAATTACAGGCCCCTACCCTTGTGACCTCTTAAGTACCTCCCCCATCTTCCCTCTCAATTTTCATTCGCCCCCAAACCCCCCACTCCTTCCTCCCTCCATAAATACACTAGCTAGCCCACACACTCTCTACTCAGTCTAGACTGAATTTATATATTTAATTTCTCAGTTATTGAGAATAAAAATGGCTTCAGTTAGTTCATTACTGTGCATTGCTAGTCTCCTCTGTTTACTGTCAGCTAGTCGCGCTAAAATCCGTGGCGTTTATACCGGCGGCCCCTGGCAGCCCGCTCACGCCACTTTCTACGGCGGCAGCGACGCCTCTGGCACCATGGGTAATTATAATCTCTTTTTACTACATTTGGACTGCTGATAAACGTTTGTATTAACTTTTTGTTTGTAATATTTCCTCAGGTGGTGCTTGTGGGTATGGGAATCTGTACAGCCAAGGCTACGGAGTGAACACCGCAGCACTAAGCACGGCTCTGTTCAACAATGGACTGAGCTGTGGGGCTTGCTTTGAGATAAAATGTGATGCTGGGCAGGACCCCAAGTGGTGCAACCCGGGCAGCCCATCAATTTTTGTTACCGCCACTAATTTCTGCCCTCCTAACTTTGCTTTGCCCAGTAATAATGGCGGGTGGTGCAACCCTCCGAGAACCCACTTCGATCTCGCCATGCCCATGTTCCTCAAAATCGCCGAGTACCGCGCCGGCATCGTCCCCGTCAACTTCCGCCGGTAATGCCCCCAACAAATGCATATTTACTTACGCCCTTAAATTTGATAAATTTTCATTAATTTCACTATGTATTTTGTTGTCTCGGAAATGGTAAATCAAACGACCAGTGGGTTTAGGATCAGATTTTCGTCAGTTCTTATGGAGTGGGCCGTCGGGTCAAAAAATGGGCACCGTTACCAAGGTCATTTTAGCATTTATTAAGGTTTTAATGGTCATTTTAGCATTTATTAAGTTTTAATAGTTATATTTGTGTTTTACCGAGGTTATTACAGTCATATCGTAGTACAACGGAACTGACTTTTACTGGCATGAATCAGATTTCATCGTTTGTTGTGCCCACAATTTGAGGCACTTACACATTTCTTAAGAAATAATTAATGTCCATTTTGTCCCCATAGTAATTTACAAAGACGAAAATGCCCTCCACATTTCTGTTATAATTACCAATTGAAGTGGGAGGTCCATTTATACCTAGGCATCACATTTGAAGGGCAATTATGTCAGTCCAGATATTGAAAATGAAATGGCTTAAAGTGTAAAATTAAAGTTCAGCAATGGGCATTATAGCAATATTGTATTCTTAAATCAGTAATGCCTTGTATTCATAAAATCTTTCGACACGTCTCACGTAGTCCCATATTCTTGTTGGGCCTACCCGACAAAAGCGGGTACCTTATTTAGTGATGCACGCCACCGGATTCACCGGTCAACCTAACGTTAATCTTTAGAAGAATGCCTTCTTTTATTTACATTGATTTTGACGTTGTCTTCGTTTTTTGAAAATTTTGAACAGGAAAATTATTTTCGTTTTAAACTGTTTAATAATATTTGGTCATATGACACAGTATAAAAATAATGTACATGTAACATATTGTAATCTCTAACAGTAATTATCGTATCTGAATTAACTCTTTCTATTGAATTTTATAGGGTACCTTGTAGGAAGCAAGGAGGAATGAGATTCACAATCAAAGGTTTCCGTGACTTCAATCTACTTATGATTACCAACGTCGCGGGTGATAGGGATATTGTGCGCGTTAGCATCAAAGGCACGAACACTCAATGGTTGCCAATGAGCCGAAACTGGGGGCAAAACTGGCAATCCAATGCAGTTCTTGTGAGCCAGGCTTTGTCTTTTAGAGTTACGTCCGGTGACCGTCGGTCATGCATCTCCATGAACGTGGCACCAGCTAATTGGCAGTTTGGACAGACCTTTATGGGCAAGAACTTCAAGGTTTAAGAAAAAAGAAATTTAAAAACAAAAATCCAACATTTAATACTTACTATTACTATGGTTTCACTACTTTTCAACCTCTTCAAATTGAAAAACTCCAAAATCCATATTTTCAATTAAAAAACCACCAACTGCCTTTTAAGATATAAATCCTTATGTAAAGTAATAACTAAAATTTGAAAAAAGAAAAAAAAAATAATGTTTACAATTAGTGATGAAGACACAATCTTCATCAATATCGATCTTCTTTCAATTCCTCACGATAAGAACAATCTATCATATATCTCTATAAAACGTTCATTATCTACTTCGTTCAATAATTTTTTTTTTTTTTTGCAAGTTTTTTGTTTTGTGTTGGTAAAGTGTGGAGGCTGAAGCGGCTGCAAGAAAAGGAGAGTAAATGTAGCCCGCAGGCTCTATCTATTATGATACTCTATGTGGAAGTTGTTCAGTTTCACATTCTTATAAGCAATTTATAAGTACCGTTCTATGTTGCAGTAAGATCACTGTCGAATTCTCTTGTGTTCACAACTAACATTATTCTTTTGCATAGCGTTACCCGTAATCAGTAACTATTTCAGTTATCACTAATTGAAGGACTTGCAAGCATGTATGGGCAAAATAAATGATATTACTCGAGCAATAATTTAATTATTAACTATTCTAGAAAAATTACTTGTAAGAGTCGTTTGGAAATCATCGCTTTCCAAATGAGAGATCTAGGCTTGAGCTGAGCTATCGTTAAAACATAGTCTCATAATCCCTGTATCTAATATGGACATGAGTTAGCAATACATCAATGTTCGTCCTTTGCATGAAATCTCATGGGAACGAGAGAGATCATGTCTTCAGTCGTAAGATCCCATGTATCGCATCAAATAATTCAATCGAAATTTAAATTTCAATAAATAAGGCCCATTAGTATTTTGAATTTTTACTATACAACGGACATATGTATGGGATATGTACCATAATTATTAGACATTTAGACTAATACCAAACCAAACCTTCATATTCTAAGTATCCAAAAAATCTCAACATATGGTTGATGGTTCTCTCTTTTTCATTGAGGTACAATTGGCATTGTTCTTTAATAAATGAGCATTTCCTTTTCAAGAAAATTTATGAGCCAATAACTTATTTATTCTTATGCTATACTATTAGATCTTTAATATATGTTTGTTTGACATGCTTTGGGCTTATGGAATCTTGTATTCCCAAAGATTTTTGGAATTTTACCCTAAATTTTGCTTCACCAAGAATTGTTATGTGACATGAAAAAGCCTATTTCTTAACCAATCAAGAAAAGTTTTGTCCCCCGTATGAGAGAAAGAACAATTTGACTCAATAATCAATAGAATCAATACTATCCTACTTGCCTCTTAAAATTTAGCCTATGTCTGATTTCGATTTTATTGCAAAAAATTGATTCTCTCCAACAATGACCCTTTTTTATTTTTTCCATGTATTGTTGCAAACATTGGCTAACGCCAAAGAAATGAAACTTCATATCAATTTGTGGCATTTTGATGTAAAGTCTATTTTGCCGTTTATTGAAATTAAATTTGATGATGGTAGGTCTTGTGTATTTATTGGGAAGGATAATTCGATCTTTTGACACACTTGTTAAGGATACATGCGGAGTAATTAGATGAATAGCATAACTTTCCTAAGACAAATGTTTGATTTGAGGCTTCATTTTTTATTTCAAAATTCGGGAACCAAATTTAGCAAATTTGCTAAAAATCTACGAAATAGGAACACCGAACAGGGGTTTATTAACTAAGTATGAACGATGTTATAAACTCGAGATTGGACCAAGATTAAATTTCTCAAGAAAAAAAAATGGAAATTTATTTATCTCAAGTAAGAGAACATTTTTTTTATGATGAAATTGAATAAGAAAATAGTAAATCCTGCGACAGTACAGTAAAAACAAAACGCCGTCTGTGGGAATCGAACCCACGACCACGTGGTTAAAAGCCACGCGCTCTACCGGCTGAGCTAAGACGGCTTGTTGTTAGAGCTTATTATAATAAATATATAAACAATTATTCATACTTTCTTGTGATTTTTTAATTGATTTCTTTAAACCAAAAAAAGTAACAATTTTGTAAAGTTGAATCTACTTTGTAAATGCATGTTTTTTATAATATTTCACACATGGGACCGATTACTCAATTTCATTATAATCCCATTATAATTTCTCCCGAAGAAGACGTGAAAAGGTTATTTTTTAAACACAATCAAATACTCATCTTCTCTTCATTCTCTCTTTTTTCTTGTTTTGTTTGCTTTTCAGTTTGGCTATAGAATAGTGGTAGTGGATGCTTTATTTATGGTTCAACTAATCCACTTGGAGTGGGAAAATTTTGGGATGTGACCTATTAGTTGTCTCAAATTTCAAATATAATGTGATCTCTTCCAATATAAAATTAGGATTGTGTGAATTGTGATTGCAAAAAGAGTTGGTTTTGGTGGAATCCTTTTTCTTCTGGTAGAGAACCCAGTTGGTCAATCCACCTCAACTGCTCCTCGCATTATTCTAACAAGAAATTGGATAAAGAATTAACACATTCAATTCAGATAACTAGGATTCTTGACATTCATGGATGAACATCCTCAAAAACATACATATTTTTGACAAAATTAAGATTCCATGCTAAAAACATCCTATAACACGCTGATCATAAACCAGAACGCTGTCCTATTGAGTACAAAAGCATATCGCCACAATTAAAACTGTACATGCTTTTCAAAATATAGTTATCCAGAAAGAAGTTCATTCTAAACCAAACAAGACTATGCCATGCCTCTGTTTCTTCTCTTACGTGTAGAGAGGGGAAGCTGAAGGTCTGGGATAAGCTGTTACTCCACGAGTTTCTTCAGCACTGCTTCGGTATGACCTATGTTCCTTGTGAGGTTGGCTGTGTTGATTTGATTTGTGAATGTTTTGATCAATTTTTGAAGTGTTCTTCGAATCTTGAACCTGTTCTAAAGCAGTTACGATTTCGTTCATCTTTGGCCTCAACTTGGGTTCCATGCATAAGCATTGAAGCGCAAGGGTAGCTGCCTTTAAGGCTTGATTGTTTGAGTACTGGCCTTCAAGACGGGGGTCTAGAACACGCAACATTCTACGTTTTTTGATAAGATAAGGTTTTGCCCATTCAACCAGATTACGTTCCCCCGATGGCCGATTCTTGTCTATTGCTTTCTTACCAGATAGAATTTCTAGAAGTACAACTCCAAAGCTGTATACATCACTCTTGACAGTTAAATGGCCTGGCCTTCCCCAAAAGCACAAAATGAAAAAGGTCTATTAGGATAGCATGCATTATTCGACTAATGAATTACAAATGCAAATTAGAGCAAAAACCAGTAAATTGATGAACTCTTATTAGTCAAGCAAAGTTCTAGGGAGAAAACTGCATGACACCTGTGGATAGATACTCAGGAGCAGTGTATCCATAAGTTCCCATAACTCGAGTTGAGACATGACTCTTATCACCAGTTGGTCCATCCCTCGCCAACCCAAAATCGGAAAGTTTCACATTGTAGTTCTGCCGATCAAAATCACAAGCAGCAAAATTATATGTTAACCATTCAAAAGTCGTAAAAATTAATATAAACCATGCTGAAAAATGAAATGGTTAACACTAGAGCAAGCAAGATTACTCTTACCGAATCAAGCAAGATATTAGAAGTCTTGAAGTCTCGATATATTACTTTAGTCTCAGCACTGTGAAGAAATGCAAGTCCTCTTGCAGCACCTAGAGCAATTTTCATTCTTAGGCTCCAGGAAAGTGGCTGGAAGTAAGAACCTCCTAGTTCAATATAAAACCATCGTGTCAACTAGAATTCGACATTCAGCAATATTCACTAAGTTATTACACTATGGTATGCATAAGGGGGTACACTGAACTCACTCCTGAATAGATGATTCTCCATGCTACCCTTGGGCATGAACTCATAAACCAAAACTCTGTGGTCATCCTCTAAGCAGTAACCAATTAATTTCACAAGATTAGGATGCCGAAGCTGCCCAAGATAGTTAATTTCTGCCTGAAAATTCAAAAGTAAAGCTTATCAATGAAAAGGAAATTTATCAGTGTACAACTGGTAATTCTTGTTATTGCCATCACAGCTGTATGTTTGCACTATATTTTAAATGCAGGCATTAATTGTCTAATGTTACTTCAAGCAAATGCATATCACTCACAATTATTCGACAGATGTGCTTAACAAAATCTCCATGCTTAACAAATTAAGTGACAAATATGCTTAACAAATTTCCAAGTACATTGGAGTCTTGACTATGCCATGACATGTTTTCAACTGTTAAAAGGATTTTTAATTACAAAATTGACTTACTTCTTGATAAAGTTGAGAAGTTTAAGGTGAAAATCGTACATACCAACCATTCCCTGTGACCCTGCCACCCTTCTTGGTTTAGCCTCTTAACAGCTATCACCATCCCAACCCCAGGCTTTGATGCTGCAAGTGAGTGTTCGTCAACCCATCCTTTGTAAACAGAACCAAAACCCCCTTCCCCTAATACACTGTCCGGGCGAAAGTTTCTTGTAGCTGCTTTGAGATCACTGAATGTGAAGCTTTTCAAGTTGGGGGACTGCAAGATCTCACCCTCACGCCAAGGAGTCGAGGGTATAGAAGCAGATGAGGCCTTGCTGCTTGAATTACTTAATTCTGTCCCATTTCCACTGACATTTTTACAAGAAATAACACCTACATATATTATCCAGTTCGGTAAAAACCAAAATTAATTATAATAGAATTACATATCACAAATTCAAAATCATCACTTTTCATTGCCAAATCTTAAAAAGTAATACTTCAAGCACAAAGCATGTGGATAAACCAGTAGATAAAAATTGACCCTATCTTATTGTTCTATCTTGGCAGGTTCAGTGGGAAATTAAGACAAATTACCCTTAACTCAGCAAATGCAGAGGATATGAAGTGTAATTTCATTTGCAGCTCACATATTCCATCTATATTCAAAACTTAGCAATTATAGCACAGAGCAGAAACATATAGTGGAGGCCCGGGAGGGGATACATAACCTAATCGACAAGATCAAGAGCAAGCATTTTCAAAAGTCCAGCCAAACGGACCCTAAAAGGAGTTGAAGCTTGCCCATATTCGAAAAACTGAAACAATAACATGGAGCAAGACATTATTCAAAAAATAACTTTACCAGTATGAAAAGGGCTCTCAGCCTTGATTTGGTTGCTCAAGCAAATCCCCATTACAGTATCAAGTAACCCTCCAAAAACTCAAATACTCTTACAGCCCAAGAAAACAAGGCTAAAATTCAAAGAAAACGTCAGATTCCTTGTTTTTCTTCTTCTTCTTTGTTTTTTTTTTTTTTTGCAAGCAAAAAGAACAAGAACAAACAAGTTACTTTAAATGTCTACACGAATGAACCACAGTACCACCCTCACAACTCTCGTGACCCCAGATCTGAAGTAATATCCTCTTAATTTTCTTGATTTGTCTGTCTCAAAATTTCTTCTCAGCCGCCCACCATACCCATAAAACAGCAAGCTTGACAATGAACAGGTGGTGACTATTCAGTTGAGTAAAGAAAATTATGAGAGAAATTATATAAGTAGCTACTTTCTTGTTCTGCAGGATCATACTCATATGAAAAGAAACCACTTTTTGGACCTTTTTATCAAGTACGGAAGATTGACTGGCTTTTCCAAATTGTCTACCCTATGAAGACAATTTGAGTGGGGTATATTACTTTCTTAATCAAGATTAACTCGGATAAAATTAATTGAAGTTGAAAGTAATTTTACTTAGTTGTAGGCTTTGTATTGTTGTGAATTTGGTCTTATTCAAAATGCTAATAGTAGTCAAGTTTTATATAGTTTTATTGAATTCAAATCTGGTAAAAATATTCTAACTCTTGTCATTTATTAAAAAGTAACAATCTTGTTTGTTTTCTCAAAAACTTTTCATCTTATGTGATTCAAAAATGATTTGCAATTCAAAAGAAAATGATCATCGATTGAGTGAGTATAGGCAAAAGAATTTATGCACTTATTGTATGATCATATAGAAGAATTAAACAAAAGAACAAATGGAAATAGGTTATTATTATATTTCTTTACTTATTTGATAATGCTAGTACTCTTTAATCGATTTACAAACTTTTGTCTTATTTATGATTACTTGCGTCAAAAATATTTTATTTGATAACGGTAGTAATCTATATTCAATGTACAAACTTTTGTCTGTCTTTATGACTGTACACGTCAACACGATTTTACAGATCAAACGTCTACAAATTTCGCATGTTCTATAAACGACATAATTACAAAAATAATGTATTCTCAAGCAGTTTAAAATTTATCTAACCGAGACTCTTTGATACTCAAATTCGTTTCGTTGTTTACATATCACCACGATATTTATGAGAATGTATTATTAAGTTAATAATGTTTAGGACATATTTAAATCGAATTATAATATTTAATACCGCACGGGCTTTATATATTTGTAAAATAGTGATCTGTTGATAAAAATTTAAATTTGCACAAATTTTTAAGGTTTGAGAATTTTTCTGTTGGGTTCATGTTACCTGTGGTCACTGAACTTTATTATTACTTGTAATCTGGCCACTAAACTTTAATAGAACTAGAGTCGAATCGTTAATAATAAATAAGTAATTTATAACTATACCAAAAATATTAGACAAAGAAATTTTATTTTTCAAAATTAATCATATATAGTGAAAAAAAAATTACTTATTAAACTTGGTCACAATTATTTTTTAATAATGTCACGTGTACATAAACAATTAAATAATGGTTTGCATACAGATAAGACGTAAAAAAAGAGTGGTAAAATATTTATTTTTTATTTGATTGAAGAAATTATAATTCAAATATATCTCACCACATCATATGTAATGTAAATTATTATGTAAACTTATTATATACATATAGCACAATCGATTGTTTTTTATTATGTCAAACACGCTACTATTATATACATACTCCGTTTTGTCTCATTTTGTTTTATATTAGAAATGGACATGATAAAAAATTAATTTCAAGCAAGTGATTTTTGTCTATATTTTGATAAATAGCATATTTTTTATAATTTTGAAATAATATATATTTTATTTATATTAGCGATTCGATCCAATTTTATTATAGTAGGAAGTGTCTAATTTGAAGTTGTCTAATTTTTTAAAACTTAAAAATTTTCTACTTGTGAAAATTATTAAGTAATTATAGTAATTATTATTTTAGTTATTTAGTATACATTATTTTATTTATTGGTCTTATAATAGTATTAAATTACAAAATGCATTTGGAAGTAAAGTTCAGTGGTGTAACTGTCCCGAATAAAAACCTAGCGATCTAATTGCAAGTAATGTTAAAATTCAATGATCACATATGAAATTTACTTTACTAACTTGACAGAACACACGTTGATTTTTTTTTTTAATGATACCATTACCAATTCTATTGTTTTAAAAGGAAAAATAATTTAAGAATAATGATATCTAACATCAATGGTGTTAAGAACATCAGTTTATATGACATTATATGATAAATTCAATTAAATATGAGATTATATAAATTATTTAATTAAATCTGTCATTTATTGTCATTAGTATTATTGTCGAAATTACTGTTAAACATCAGTAACGCTAAATAACACTACTCATAATTTAATATGTGTACAATCGAGGAATTCCAACACACCCTTTCCACAACTGGTCTAGCGTTGACAAATTTTATGCCACCTGCCGGACCATCTATATTTATTAAATAATAAATACTGTCATAATTATAGATGATGTTCAATACTTTAAATTTTCATGAAAATGATCACAATATTAAGTGGTGGGAGGGGAAAAAAAAATGGGCTAATTCTATTTAGCCCGTGTTTATCTTTCATTTTAACTCTTTTTTTAAAAAAAAAAATATTCATTTTTAATCATATATTCACACAACAAAATATGTTATAAGTAAATTCAAATTTTTTTAAAGTACTGAGCCTTTCCATGACAGTGGGAGGTTTAGCTATGTGGCAAATGGAGTGGTCGTGATGGTTAATGGACGATCAGTGAGAAAATAGATGGCAGTAGTGGTGAAGATTTACAACTCGATTTGAGCTTGGTGGTGCCAATAGATGTCGATGGCTAGAGTGGTGGGTTGCAATTGAAGGCAGCCTATTTTGAACCGTGACCAATGTGAATAGAAGTCGCGATTTAAGGAAGGTCAATTGTTAAGGGTTGTAGTGATGGTGGTAGTGAGTAGTGTTGTTAGGGTTTGGGGTTGGTGAGAAATGGGTTGATCATGGTAGACATGTGATGACTGATGAGTGTAATACAAGAGCTCTGCTATTCAAATATAGGGCTGGGGACAGAGGATTTAAACAGTATGTCACACGTGGAGTGGGTGCGATGGCGACGTGCAAATAGGAATGGAGTGTAAACTAAGAGACAAACATGTAACATACCGTGTAACACTTTTTAAACAATATTTTTTAAGTGAAAAACATTTCACAATACTTTTATAATTAGTTTATTTTATTAATGAACTTGTGTCTGTACATATTCACAAATAAGTGAAGCTTTATCTTGCAGAATATAATCATCTTTGCCTCTCTCATGTTGAATGGGATGCTTCACTGGTTATTCAAAGCCTACAAACTGATTTTAGTTCAGCAGCATATGCATTAGTTCTTTATCATATGATCACAGCTCTTTCAAATGAAGTAAATTACCGATTCACCTCGTCCCAATTAATTAAATAATTATTGTATTTATTGTTTTAGTTATTTATTATGCATTATTTTATTTTATTTTATTTATTGGTCTAATAATAATATTAAATTACATTTGGAAGTAAAGTAATGTTAAAATTCAATGATCAACATATGAAATTTACTTTACTATTTAACAACACCATTACCAATTCTATCAAGTGGTTAAATAAAAGGCTAATCGAGTTATCTAAATGCTTGCAAATTAAAGTATATTGGTACAAATTAAAGTTCGGTGACCGTGAGTGAAATTTACCCTTTTTTATTTTATTTTTTACTTTTTCTTGGGTTCAATTAATTGATGTTGATTGGTTATTAATACCAACACCAATTGGCCAAGGCATTCACTTTTGATGGCTAAATTCAAGTTAGAACTATGGCGTTATCATTTGCAAATTGCAATAGTTTTGTCGTAATTGCATTTATTTTGTAAGCACGACTGTTTTGACGTACCATTATTATCACCAATCACTATAATTGTGTCATTATCTTGCTAACTTTAAAAGTTGGTGTCGCCAATTCAATTTTTTGTACAATTGTGTTTGTGTATATTTATCGACAATTAAGTAAGTCGAATAAAAAGTAGTTTTCAATATTTGTTGAAGTGATGAGGCTATCAATTTGGAAGAGACATAATTGATTTTAATTAATATTAATACAATATTTTAATTGTTTTAAAAGAAAAAAATATATAACTTAATATGGGTAGTGGTTAGGGTATGGACAATCGAGAAATTCCAACACACCCTTTCCACAAGTGGTCCTTCAACTTTAATGTCAAGTCCAGCCAAATTTCGTGTCCAACCTAATTAATACAACAAAATGCCTACTAAGCATGATGCTGACAATTTATTAAATAATAATACGTATTGTCATTTAAAATTGATCACAAATATTAAGTGGTGGAAGGAAATAAAAAATAAAAAATACGAGGGTAATTCTATCCAATACATTGTGTAATATAATTTTACAAAGTACAACATATCGCGCTACAAAATTTATTAAAATATAATTAAATAAAATATAAAAAGAATTAGAAACAATATTTTGATAATAGAAAAAGGTATAAAAGTATTGAATTAGTGAATTGTTTCCCTCGATTAAAGTAATGAGCCTCCCCATGACAGTCGGAGGTTTAGTTTTGTGGCAATTGGGTTGAAGGATAAATAAAAGGGAAAATTACGCCTAATGCCCCTATATTTTCATAATTCAAATACAGCATTTTTATTTTTAAAAATATTGTTTGTTACACTACGGAGGAGGAGGAGGTCTAGTGAAAAAATGAAATGGGTTTTGACACTTTTAACTATGAGCAAATGGAGTGGTTGTGATGGCAACGAGCCAATAGGGATGGGGTGTCTAAGGTTGAAACGAAGCGACGAATATGTAACATATTGTATTACATTTTTTAAATAGTATTTTCTAAGTGAAAGCATTTCACAATATTTTCGTAATTAGTTTATTTTATTAACGTACTTTTGTAAACATTCACAAATATGTGAAGCTTTATCTTGCAGAATATAATCATCTTCGCCTCTCTCGTGCTCAATGAGATGCTTTACTGGTTATTCAAATCCTACAGTTTGATTTTAGTTTAGCAACAGATGCATTAGTTCTTTATGATATTACAGCTCTTTCAAATAAAGTAAATTACTGATTAATCTCGTCGCAATTAATTAAGGATTGTAGTTTTCACAACTGACGTCAATAGGTCAAAGATTGATAACTCTTGACGCTTTGTTCTAAGAGATGGAGATAAAGTGACTCACAATCTAATCACGTTTGCTATGTTCCATCCTGGATCTGTTGCGTGCCTATCTTTATCTCCAAGTTGTATGGGACGATTTTATCATTATAATATACACATTACTCTCAAAAATTGGTTTTATTTAGGCTGTCCTGTGTACCTTACAAATTGTTGAAAAAATTGAAGTGGAAATTACACTTGGAAGTGTTTTAAAATTTTACTTTTCATACATTGTATTTTAAGTTTCATATTTCAAAATTCAGATTATAATTAATTATTTCATAATTCTATTCTTTTTAATATTACTATTCTTTAATGTTAACAATATTATAAAATTAAATATATCTAAAAACCACCCGCCCACCCCCACCCAATTTTAAACCCTGAGGGCATGTTATCTTTAACATTTTTAAACCGTTTTCTGTTTTCGATTTTTCAAAACAGTAAAAACGCGTTCTCTTTCCCATTTTCGAAAACACGTTTTTGAAAAAAAGTTAAAAATTTACAAAGAAAATTCAAAACAAAATTTGCCGTTTTTGGTGTTTTAAGTTATAATCAAGTCAAAATTTTCAAAACGTGTTTTGGATGTTTTCAAAATGCCAAAAAGAACGCATTTTCAATAATCCCAAAATGGACATCAAAACACAAAATCCAAAATGAATTCAAAACTCAAAATACAAAACTGAAATACAAAGAGAACAACCTCTAATTTTTTATCATCTCTTCTCTCTCTCCCTTCTCCCTTTTCGTAGTCGATCTGGTGATGCATCGCCGCCGCAGCAGATTGTCATCGTCGTTGCGAGCGTCGTGGTACCTCTTTTGCTGAGTGTGTCGTGAAGTGGCATTGCGATCAATGTGGAGAGATTCAATTGGTGGTTGAAGCGGCACCGCAATCGATGTGGAGAGATTAAAGAGGCGTCGTCTCAAAGCAGTTATTATCAATAGCGGCGTCGCTTGACCTATTGACAATCTGTATCCAACGATGTCACTCGATACAGCTTCAATCTTTGTGTTGCGGACTGGGATGCTTTTCTGAAAATTTACATATTTTGAATGTGAGGTTGTTAATAGAGAGATTTAGTTTTTGAAGATTGATGTGGTGGTGGTTGATGAGGTGTTGATGGGCAATTGGTGGTTTCTATGGGTTGATGTGGGCAGAAATGGCGAATGGTAATGAGAGGTGAGAGATCGAAAAATATGACAGTTGTATGAATGAGACGGTAGGTTGTGGTCTGGTTTGATTTTAGTGGAAGCTATTGGTGGTTTGTTTGTTGATTTGGAGAGGTGGCCAACGGTGGTTTGTTTGGTGGTGAAATTATGGTGGCCAACGGTGTTGCGGTGAGTCAATCTGGCTGGGGAAAGACAAGAGGGGGTGGTTTTAGGGTTTTTTTGGTGGTTTGGAAATGGTGGTGGTGATGGTGGTACAGGCGGTGGTGAGGTGGTGGTTGTGGTAGCTGTGATGGCAATGGTGGTGGTGGTGTTGGCGACAGCGGCGACACTATAGAATGAATAGCATTTGTGACCAACTATTTGATGATTTGTGGCCAACTATTTGATTAATTTGTGATTAACTATTTGGGGTTGGGGTTGGAGTGGGATTAAGAGTGTTGTGACCAATTAGTTGGTTAATCTGTAAGCTCGTATCGGTGTTGATGGTGGGATTGGGGGTGGGGGTGGGATGTGAAGTGTTTGTGATTAATTATATTGTTATCTGTGATCAATAAGTAATATGTGATCGATAAAATGAATAACTTGTAATCAATCAATAATATGTGACATAAAATTGTGATTGTGACTCACAATTTATTAAATTATGACAGAGAAATAACTTGTGACTAATTAATTGATAATTTGTGAACGTGAAATAAATTGTGACTTATGAAATTTGTGATTTATGATTGATAAATAAATTGTAAGATATAAATTTTTTGATTTCTATTCATGAAATAATTTGTAATCTATAAAAAAAATTTATTGTGACCAATTAATCGATAATTTGTGACCAAAATGTATAGAATTGTAACATTAATATATTTAATTAATAAAATATATGTTTAATTAACTA
>CAIGRB010124062.1:1789-27219 GCA_903798255.1 Fraxinus quadrangulata | reverse complement strand
GGGAAGACTTATTTCGAATCAACTATGTCATTAATTTGGTCAAATGACTAACTTGATTAGTGAGGAAATCAATTGGACTATTAAAATCTTGATTTCTAACTCTAGTAAAATTCTGATTTCTATTTCTATTCAGGAATTTATGATACCTAGGTCTTATATGTCCTAACTCACCACAATTAAAATAAGTAGGGATAAACCTAGGTCCAAAATTATGTGATCGCTGATATATATTCCTAGGTTGGTAAGTCCTACATTGTTTAGTAGGCTTCTATCTTACGATACCTTTATTCTTGAGTTCAGGATTATGAACACATGTAGACTGGTTGGTGGCAGGGATAAAAATATTTTTGGAAGTATTAGGCATATTATGATTGGTCTGATTATATCTTAGACCTTACCTATTCTCAGCTGGTTTGTTTAACCTCAAAAGATTGTCCAGTTTTTGAGATCCACTAGCGAAAGCACCAAGTTAAGACTTGGAATCTTCAAGTTCACTCAAAAGATTCTTAACCTGGATTTGTAATTTCTCATTGTCAACAGTCAGGTCACTCAAATTTTTGGTAGAATCTTGAAGGTCGGCTTTGAGTTTCTCTCTCTATCTCAAATTCATTGACATTCTTCAATACAGCTTTTTTGATCTTCTTTATATTAAGACTCTCTTCAAATATTTTTTGATAAGCCTCACCAATCTCGTCCTCATCTTCAGAATTTTCCTCAGATGGCTCACCACTATCTAACCACTATCTATTACCTCGCCTTTCTCACTATCCTTATCAGGTTCACTTTTAATTCTAGCAGTGAAAGCCATAAATTTCTTTCATCCTTACTGTTAGAGGTATCACTCTGAACACTTGAATTAGATTCATCATCAGTAAGAGATACAGCCAATGTCTTGCCCTTTCCTTTATTTATGTTTTTCTTATAGTTAGGACATTTATTCCTGTAGTGACCAAAACCTTGACACTCGTGACATCTAACTGATTGAGATTTCTTACTAGAACTCCTAACATTAGCCTCTTGTCTTTTAGAAATTTAATAGGGGCATCATTCTTCCTCTCTTGAGGTTTTCTCCTGTCCCTAAGAATTTTTTGGAATTTCTTTACAAAATAAGTTATCTCATCATCGCTAAGGTTCTCAGTGTCGTAGATCCACACTCATCTTCTTTGATTGAAATATGGTGAGTTCATAAGTTTGAAGCGATCCTACAAGTTCATCTATCTTAACGGTATCTAAATGCCCACTCTATTCAATAATCGTAATCTTAGGTCTAAACCTCTCAAGTAAGGATCTAAGGATTTTTCTAACAATTTTAGTCTCAGGGATCTTCTTATCTAGGTTGAAACTAGAATTCACTTTGTCATTTAAGCTCGCGTAAAAATCATCAAAAGTTTCATTTTTCTTCATCCAAATTTCTTCAAACCTAGTGGTTAATATGCGCAATTTTGAGTTCTTAACCATCCAAGTTCTCTCATGTGTGGTCTGTAGAATATCCCAAACCTCTTTGGTTACCTCACAGATTGACACTCGTCTAAACTCTTCTGGGGATACTATCATTAATAAGGTATGTAAAGCTTTGATATTCCAGTTATACTCATCTAAGGTCACTCTAGTCCAATTAGTAATGTGAGTGGGGATCACTTCATTATTAACCGTAGAACTAGATGCAACTCAACCATTCACAACACTTAATCAGATACGGTCATCCATAGATTTAAAAAAAAAAAACTCTCATTCTAACCTTCTGATAGGCATAATTATTGCTATCAAAATATGACGGGATGGGTAACGAATTACTCATCTAGAAATCTCAGGTCAGGATTCGAATTTAGGCTTTGATACCAATTGAAATAACGAGGTCAACCCTAACTAACACCTGTAGGGGGTGAATATGTATTTATACGGAATTAAAGATTATGTTCGACCTTACGTGCAAAATTATACAATTAAAAGCAACAAGTCACTTTTTAATTATTTTTAGATGATTAAACAAATAGTCCAACTACCTTAAGTTGAATTGCCGCAGTTTGTAAGAAAGCAATAAATAACACTAATATTGATAACAGAGAAACCCAATTGGATAAACATTTCGGTACCAATCCAGTTACTTCAACTATAAACGAATTAACTTACAATATTGTCAGACTCGACTAATTCTAGTGCTTTCTGACCTCTTGACTGTAATCACCAAAGCGCTCATGTATTGTGTGCTCCTACAACAATTCCCGGCCTTTTGAATTCATCTATCTACTGTGGATTAATGAGAATTCCTTGTTCTCCAACGATCGAAACTCCGGTCACCTTGCTGGATCTTCAGAATTCTGGCAGGTGTTGTGAAAGTATGTGTTTTGATGTTTGGTTTAAGTGAGGATGATATTTTTCAAAGCAATGATCAAAGCAAAATGATGGTTGAACTCTAATAATGATATGGAATGATATGGAGGATGCAAAACAATGTTTCTCTCAATGTTCAACCTATATATTTTTTCTTGTATGAGTGGTATCCATATATATAGTAAAGAGGTTTTGGGTAGTATGGGTAAGATAAAAGTCTTGAAAAACGCGAATTAGATTTTTTCGGAAAACACTGTCGCTCAAGCGAAAGTTCAACGACACGCGATCGACAATGTCTCGCTCGAGCAAAGTCCAGGCGAAAGACGGGCGACGCATCTTTTATTTTTACCGCTCGAGCAACAACTGTGCGATAGGGTAGCGGAGTTGCGGCAACATTTATTCCTTTATTCCATACTCGAACCATATAACTTCTAACTTACTACTCGACCCTTTGATTTTTAAAAAACAATTTTACAACAATAGTTTTGTCAAACGATTGGCATCAACTTCAAATCCTAATAGTATAGTTTGAGAAAATGTGTGGTTGAAGAATATTTTATTGTAAGAATGTATGATTGAAAATGAATTTGAGAAAAAAAAATGATTGTCAAAGAAGTGCTTAATTTCAAATTGACCATTTATGATGGGTATAACAATTATAGAATTTGTATGGTTGGTTTCTGAGATACTATTTACCAAGTGAACTATACGCCAAGTCAATCCCCTCTTCTATTATGCTTGGCTACTATTCACTCACCAAAGTGTACGTGGTCTCCCAGGGCGAGCTGCCCCTTCTTTATTCTTTCTAATGTTTAAGAAAAAGATTTTTTTTTTCCTCAATTTGATAGTAGGTTATGTGTGTCCAAGCCTAAACAAAAGAACATTTATTCATCTCGCGATTCCTATCAATCGATTCATTGAGCATAAACTAATACTACGAACTGGATATGTAGCTTCATTCAAAAATAAAATTCTTTTTGTATTATGATTGATGAATAGGCCTCTTTGACTTTAATTTATTGGTGCTTTCACACAGAGGATTTCACATTCTTATCATCTCTCTTTAAACAAATGATGCATGCTTTTCAATAGCAGAAATAAAAAAGCTTTCTATCAATCTCTGCTGGTCGGGAGGATGAGAAGTCCGATGTGTTATTTAAGCTATACTTGAACTATAAAAAGATTCATCTATTATGAAACAAAACTAATTCATCTATATATCTCTACAAGTTTCTCATATTTTCTTGACCAGTTTTTGATCCTCTTCTTCTATTTTTACTGACTTTCAGGAAAAAAAATAAAAAATAAAAAATCAATTAGCTAACCGAGGAACTTCCTATTTTTATTTTTCTTTTTCTTTTTTTGCAATCAAAGAAACTTTATTTTATATTCGCCCATTGATTTCATAAGTACAAAAGAATTCAATTAAAAAGAACAATTTTTAAATTTCATTGTATTCCGGAAAGTGGTTCTCCAATTTTTTATTTTATTTTATTTTTCGCACGGGGCAACGAGTATTGATGTAGACAAATCACGCTTTAAGGAAAACTACATAGTAAATAATTTTAAAGTATGAAGTCGGATAGGATTTTTCCAACAATAGAGATCTTAAAGGAAAAATGTTAATATACTTATTTAAAAGAGACGAGAGAATATTAAGTAAGAAAAAATTATGAAAAAAAAATATATGAGTTTAGACTTTCTGTTCGCCAATAATTAATATATTGATTCATAGTTATAAAATTATAAGATAATTACTAATGACTATTTAATCTTATAAGGATACTAAGATAAGTATTACTTACTCTATAAGATTATATTCTATTCAGATTATAACTCACATTGTAACCTTATTTTAGATTTCAATGTTATAATAAAATACACACTTGAATTTTGACCCTATGCTTTTCTCTCTTATTGTTTTATTCTTGTCTTTCTATACAGTTTTATAATAGGTTATGAAGATGAAAGAGCTCACCCAAAATAGAGAAAAAATTCTAGATCAACAATTTATAAAATTCGTAGAATCTATGTAGTCTGTGTAGTTGTGATCAAATATTGATATCTGAGCACTCTATGCTTCGATCATCGTGAAATTTTGGACATCAAATTCATAACTCATTGTTCTTCAATCAACGATTAAGAACAAGATCCGACGGTTCATTCGTGAGGAATTCGAATTGACAGGAATTTTGTTAATTTTTGGTGAACAAAAATTTTCAGATTTGCATTTTTGAAGAGTTTAAGACTACTCAAAGTTTTGTCAAGTACTACTTCTACCAAATGACTATCTTCCTTTTTTAAATAAGTTTATACTCATAAAATAAGTTTCAAAAGACTCTCTATTTTAACATTTTTAAATAAATAGTGTGTTTGCTCTCCAAATTTAGAGAATCGAACTCTCTCCATTCCTAATGTACAATGATTACATTAAATAAATCAAATATTTCAATACTCTACTTCTTAAATTATTCAAAATGCATTTAATTTGATTGATCAATTGACATATACAAAATTATGTTAAATAAAATATGAAGAGAAATTAATAATGTTGATTGAGAAATGCAAAATAAGGAGCCAAAATAAAGAACTTGCTAGAAAGTATAAGATTTTTGAATTTCTAAATTTAAAGATACTTTCTATAATGTATAAAGATGCGCAAATCCTCTTGGAGATACTCTAAAACTTTTGATTATATTTTGTGAGATTAGATTTACATGATTTGTGAAGATATTTAAAACCGAATAAATATTTTGTTTTAACAAATTAAATGCTTTTGAAGAAGTACAAGTTTATGTTGTATCAATATTTTTAAAGAATATTGTTTAATATTCCAGAAGAAGCTATATTATCTGCATTTTAAAATATTATTATGTAGCGTCTCTTTAATAAATACAATTTTCTAAAAATAACATTTTGAATATTGATCTTTTGGAGAAAGTGTGGTTAAAAATAGAAAAAAAAATTATGTTTATGCGCAGAATATTTTATTGTGTGAATATATAATTGAAAATGAGTATGGACAATAAGTAGTTTTGAAATAATGATTGTCAAATAGGAGCTTAATAAGAAGAGAATGGAGAAACTTTTATTATTATTTTTGAAAAAACACAAGTACATAAATATGAAAAGGTATATTATTTTGTTATTTCGAAAGAAATCAAAATCTTATATAATTAATATTCTAGAAAAATATTGCTAGTATCGAATATCAATTTTATATAGTCTAAGTCTGATAAATGTGTTAATGCTTGGAGAAAACATAATTTATAAACTAATAGTCCATTAATCTAGAAGAATATTTGGTTATTTCAAAAGAACGACTTTATTCATATTAGCGTGTCAAAAATAGTATTATACTTGTACTCTTGACAAAGTATAACTATATACAAATTAGTATTCTCTAAACAATTTAAAATAGTTCCTGAAGAAACATAATATACGTATCTAAATATCCTGCAAAATAATAATAATAATAATAATAATAAATAAATAAATATTCAATTACGTTATGTGAGAAAGTGAAAATAGACAATTTTATTCTTTCTTTTACTTTCGATGATACATGTAGTACTTCAACTATCTAGGTAAATTTATCAAAATTCCCTGAATGAGAAAGATAAAAATAGTCAAAATTAATATTAATATAATATTAAGTTCTGCAAATCTAATTAAAATCTCCAAAAAAAAGTTAATATTAATTGATATGGGGAAACAAATTTTGCTATTACTAGTAATTTATTTTTCCCTAAATATAAAAGAAACTTACAAAATTTCTAAATTATTATCTTAGTTAGTACATTATACTAATATTAGTATAATTGAAGCACATTTTATATTGAACAAAAGTTCAATTTAATTTTATTGTTTGGTATGATCGATCAGATGATTATCAGATCAGCAATGATCTTGTACTTCATATTATAAATTAGTGATTGACTATCCCTAGCTAAAGTTGTGATTAAATTCTTATAATCTTGAAATTAATTAAGGTGATAAAATGGTCAAATCACCCTTCATGTCAACTATCCCTATCGATTAATGGTTTAACACAACTGATTATTAAGTGTCTCCAATTAATTGGTAAATCATTACTATTGAGATCAATACGCTTCTCATTTTCGTCTAGGGAATGCAATTTTATATGTAACAAAACTTATAGTTTCATGTTAGCATCAAAATTCTCCCTGCTATATTTGACTTATGGTCGAGAGCTCAATATTTTTTGTCTAATGATTTTTGATATTGCAATATATATACAATTGCTTCACCACAATTACTGAGACGGATATCAAGAATGTTGAGAATGCATATTTAGTTTGAATCCTTATAAAAAGCCCTAACATATTTTATAACGCAATTTACTGACTGTTAATTTGAAAAAAACTATTTTCTCATAATTATACGGAAAAAAATGTGTAGCTGAAAAAAAATACATAATGCATCATATTTTATTATCTATAATATCATTGTATTTGACAATCTGAAAAGATAACTCAATTGCAAAATCTATTTACTAACCTATAAGAGATTATGAATGTTTTATATTAGCTATATATGCTTCATCTCGTATTAATGCTTTAGAAGGACAAACCTTTAGCAATATATAATTTACACACTTAAAGCGTTGTGACATTCAATTTTAAAATTTAAAATTCTCAAAAAAGGAAGTAAATAAGAAAAATAATCCCATTTAGTTGCCGCGTACTCTTAAAGAACATATACGCATAATTAATTATAAAATTTCAAAAGATGTTTTACATGAAATATTTTTAGCGACAATAAGTTATGTTGTAATGGAAAAGAAGTAGAGTCAAAAACAAAAAAAAATTCTCGACAATACTTTTGTACATTATGTATCGGTTCATATTATGAATAGTGAGGATATCGAAATAAATTCGTCAAAGCATATCGAGTAAAGAAATGATTGGCCAAATAAAATGATACAATTTTAGCAAAATTTAACTTCCTAAAAATACCTAAAATTTTTGGACCTACAATACGGACACTTAAATGTATATATTTATGCGAAAAAGAAGCCCTTGTTTGAGTCTCATTTTGATAAGAAAATGTATTTTGGAATAGTGATTTTTTTAGAGAATGTGAAGTTAAAAAAGAAGGAAAAATTTTCGATTTACGTGCAAAATTATTTTATGAGAGAATGTGTAGTTAAAGATGAGTTTTGAAAAAAATAAGTTTTTGAAAAGATGGAGGCCAAACATAGACTTAATATAATGAATTTCAAAAAAATCTTATGTAAATAAATAAATTATGATGTGGTGAATTCTTCACTGATTTAATATTCTTAAACCATATAATTTAAGTGATATTATCGTAAGTGGAGAAAATACGAGTTGCGCTCTTTTTTCCTTGATCAATGTTTGGTTCAATTGAATTTTCCTATCAAGATTTTTAATGAGCTAACTTTTGTACCATATTCAAAAAATAGTGTACCATTTTTCCTTAATTAGGATTTTTTCACAGGATTTTTTGTAATAAAATTTTAACGAGACTTAATCTTTATGTAATAAATGCTCATAACCTACAAGATATTCACCATCAAAATAATAGTACAATTTATGTATGAAACAGTAGAAGTGAGCAAATAAAAAATAAAAATAAAAAATCTATCTTTCAATGTATTAGTATGAAGATGATATTACTTGAAGGCTATAACAAGATAATACTAAATATACTTCACCAAAAATGTAATATCGAAAACACTGGGATAAAAGACATGGATAACTTGATATAATGATTTTCATTAATTAAAATCAAGAGTAATTGTACTCTTATTCTTTCACTCAAATTTTGTCCCATTAAATTTTTTGGACAAGATTGTAATGAAACAACATTTTACTACTCAAATTTTGTTATAAATATTTATACACTTTTTCCTTCATTTGGTATTTTTAACCCACATGATTTTTGTCAAACTAGATTTTAATTAGACAATGAATGTGAAAATAGTCATCAAAGAGGGAGTGATGTAAAATTATAACATAATTATTGAAAAATATTTAATTTTATCCAGGTACTTAAAACAAATCTTACTTACTCTGCAAGCGTGTATTCTATTCAAATTGTAACTCTCATTATAGCCTTATATATATGGTCCATTATTGTAATAAAATACACCCCGGTTTAGATTCTCTCTCTTTTTCTTGTCTTTCTATATACTTTTATAACAATTCCAAAATGTATTATAATTTAAATTAGATAAAGGGATTGTCAATTTTCGTTTCATGATATCATTATTTGACTATGTTCAATTTATTGTATAAACTGTAATTTCATATTTACTATAACTAAGATGAAAAATTTGTGAAGGATATTTAAAGAAAATTGGCGCTAATGACCCCCACATTCAAATTTTAGCATAAACTTTCCTAACCTTCCACATAATGGAATATTTGTTCATTTTGGATGGCTTTCATCCAATTGTCCGTTAAAAGTCAAAATTTTGATAACAATACTAAATTGCTCTTTACTTTTAATTAAATAAATAAAATAAGTGGAAAAAAAACTACTCTTTCTACCAACCAATCTCTCATAGGAGCATCTCCAATGCAACCATTAATTGCCTTAAAAATAATGTTTTATAAGCAAATTCTGAGGTATTTAAAATGTCATCTCTAATGCAAGCTCATAGAGACCTGTCATGATAATGTTCGCAAGAAAAAATAGATATCGAAAGACTTTTAAAAACATGACATTGATGTCTAATAAACAGATATGAAAGTTCAAAATTGGTTTTTCAAGGCATTCTATTAATTGCAATTGTTGAAAAATAAGTAAAAACCTAGGTAATAAGATTTTTATTTAACAATACTTGACCCTTGAATTTTTATTAAATTATTAGATTCATATTATAACGTGCCGAATCAATCTTATAAAGAATTGCGGAATTACATTTAAAGCGTGATTAACTATGAATTCAAATTTTAAACCCAAACCCAATTTCGTTCTTGAATCTTGATCTTTAACTTTCAAACTTCAAACCCAATTTCATTTTTGGTATTTTCAAAAATATGAACTGCAGTTAGTGAGTGGAATTTTATGAACCAAATGAAGAATCACAATTTTGAGGAACAGAACAAGGAACGGAAAAAAAAAAAAAAAACGAATGTTACACTTATAAATTACGTGACATCGATTATTCATTGGATTGAACTTATTAAACATTTGCATCTTGAGCTCGGCCCATTACCCATAGATCTCCTTTACATTTTCCAATATACATGTGATTGCATTCACAATAAAAGTATGATTTCTAACTCTATCTAAATTTCCTCTCCCTCTCTTGCACTCTCTTTTTCTCTCGTCTGACCGTTGACTTGACCGTCAAACCTTTTTCTCGACTGGTGACCTCTACCTCCTAACAAGGTGTTCCAGTGTGCATGTGATATCTATGTGAAAGGGAGGTGAAAATGATTCTATTGGAACATTTTTTGAGGTCAACAGATTGACGTCATCTATGAGAAACTGTATATTAATCATGTTCTACCACATACCAAAAAGCCATAGGAAAAAGAGATTTTTCTAGACAGTTTCTACTGGAAAAAGAGCAAAGAAACAACCGAAAATGAAGAAATTTTCCAAGCAGCTCTACCCAAAGATTACAATGTCAGCCACTAAAGAAGAAGAAAAATAAGTATTGAAAATCTCATTGAACAAAGGAATTTTCCGGTGAAGGGCTGAAGAAATCTGGGTTGAAAAATCGGCCATGAAAAATGGCCATTGCCAATTAATGGTTGAAGAAACTCGTCATGAAAATAGTTAAGAAAAAAGGTGGATTTAGTCAATAAACATTCACCTATCGGTCTGTCCAAAAAAATATATTTTGTGAGCTCCCCGTGTTCGGCCATATCCACCTATTCTTTGGAGAAAACTCTATTAAGTTTTTAATTATGTAATTGACAATTCTGTAAATAAAAAAGACTTTATTGTAAATGTTTTAGAAAGTCAAAGAGTAATGTGCAAGTATATGAAAATATGTTTTTAGGTCTAGAGTTCGAGTATGACAAAAGAAGGAAAATATGGCGTGAATTTTCGCTAGACTGTCACCATGAATTGGCTCGAGCGTAAAAAACAGAACCTTCGTCGTTCGACTATCGCCCTACCTTCGCTTGAGCGACCACCTATCGCTCAACTGGTACGAGCTCTTGCTCAAGGGACAATGTAGTCCGAAAAATTTTTATTTCGTGATTTAAAGGTTTTTTCCCCGGTCTATTACTTTCCTAACCTACCTATAAATACCAAAACACATCTAAACGTGATTTGAGAAGGTTGATCATTGAGAGAGCTTCATCAGTGAGAATTCCTATATATTTAGTCTTTCAACCTTCGTCATGTGATATTTTTTGGTGAGAAAAACATGGCTTTCATAATCTAAATATCAAATCGTTCTTTCCTCCGCATCTGTCAGAGTTGCTGAAGATCGTGGGAAGTTGACTGGAGTTACAGTCGGTGAAGAACTGAGTGTTCTTCGTGATTCACAGGAGATAGACGATTTCGCAAGGCTAAAAGTGTTGCAGTGTAGTAGATTCCAGGATAACTTTGAAGATTGCAGTTAATGATTGGTGTAAAGGAGCACCGTTTCCATAAGAGTTGTACGAACTTCAGTTCAGAGATCAGATAGTACATGTCGTCGTTTAGTCTGGTAGACTGTAAGTGTTTGAATCATTTATAGTGAATTGACTAGTAAAGTACCCGGAATTTTTCCCAGTTGGGTTTCTCCATGATCATACCGTGTGTTGATTTACTGCTTTATTTATTGTTTATATAATTTACAGTATTCAAACATAGGATTAATATGATGTGATTGTTTAACCATCTAGAGATGACAATTCGTGACTTGTTGCTAATTTGTTATATATCATACCGTGTGTTGATTTACTGCTTTATTTATTGTTTATATAATTTACAGTATTCAAACATAGGATTAATATGATGTGATTGTTTAATCATCTAGAGATGACAATTCGTGACTTGTTGCTAATTTGTTATAATATTTTAATTGTGTTTAATATACCTATTCACCCCTTCTATGTATCGCTAAGGTCAAACTGCGTAAATTTCAAACTCAATATCAAAAGAAATACAAAACCAGCTATAAAAATGAAAAACAGAGCAGATGGTGATGAGCAATCAAAATATTTTTCCTAGCATATTCTGGCATCAAGTTCATGGATAGGGAAGCAACCATTGCTTTTTGTTTCAAAGACTAAATTTTAGCATTTACCATAGGAAAAAATAGCTACTGGAAAAAGAAAAACACTCACCACCAAGGAACCTTCAATGTTTAGCTAAATTTTTTGGTCAAAAGAAAATGTTATAACCTCCAATAGCTGTCGGAGCCACCACAATCACGATGGAATAACTCCCACTGTTGAGGCAGCCCCAACATTTCGTGATCTCCATTGATTTCGTTGGGGAAGGCATGTACAACTTGACATTCGGCAATGGCCATTAAAGTAGTCGTCGGAATCCACTAGAGTCTAGAAGCAATCCGGCCACACCACAATGACCGCCGATCCATTGTCCAGCTTTGGTCCAATTTTTTCCACTGTGGGCATTAATTCTTGATGGAGACAGACTGACAGTGCTGCGTTCAAATAACAGGTACTTTTGATTGCTTTGTGTGCTGGCCAAAAGCAAATTGTCAACTTAAAATTTAGATGACCACTTTTACTCCCAGTTGGGCTTTTGGGTATTGTGGAATGGGTTTGGGTATTTATTTTCATCAGTCCCCAATACTTCTTGATGGATCAAAAAATTCACGGGCCCTATAAACTTAAAACCTCTTTTTATGTTCTATTTTTGGATTAAGGAGGCTGGGCCTAAAAATTATACTCTAAGATACAATTAGTTGCCATTGGAATTTATTATTGGACCACTACAATTTTATACCCAATCCCAATTGACAAGGTTTACTTAGGCTGATATTCCTAAATTGAGAATTTATATACTTGTTGGCCTTTATTTCAAGGATTTTGGCGATGAATTTGATTTGTCTTTGAATACACAGTTTCTATGATCATTAGCTTGAGTTTAATGATGTTATCATTTGGAAAGAATAAATCTTCCATGGTTTTATTTGGTGGATCAGAATTTTCTTCCTCTACCTTTGCACTGAATTTGATGACAGCATATATTGTTGAGAGGCACAGGGGGAAGATGGTTTCGATTTTCTGGTTTTGAACAAGTGCAAAATGTGTGACAATTGGAAATTATAATTATACATGTCATATGCTCGACGAAATGTCATAACTGGATTTTATATCTTTCTACAAACTGTTGTATCTTCATTTGGACCTGATTTTCTTGCTGGAAAATGGGTTTTTGCTGCCCCTTCATTTGGATCACACTTTATAGGGACAGAAACATGGGGATGAAATCAGGATATCTAATGCAAGGAAAAAAGGAGAGTTGGCGGCAAGCAACAAATTTGAGCTGTCAAATTCTGGTAAACAAATATATTACTTTGTGAATGTTATGGAGATTTGGCACACTTAACATGATTCGACATAAAGAAAAAATCGATTTGCGACATTGCACATGAAAAAATGCTTAAGCTTGGATTCTTTTGTTCAATGCCTTCTTGATCATCATATCTATGATCCAAGACAAATTGTAAGACCACACATCATTGAAGGCAAGCTCTAACTCGTGGATTTCTTATTACCAAATGCAATATTTTGGAATCCTTGTTCCTTGAATAAAGGAAGGGGTGAAATTGCCGGACTTGTTTACCCTTGTAAAATGAGCCTTTCCTGGCCTCATTCGCAGGATGTTTATTCCCCGCCTCGCCAGATAATTATTTATGGTTCGCGAGATGTTTATTCCTCGCCTCTTACTATCGTTGAGTCAAGTTGTAAGACCTCGTCTATCAGAGGCCGTTTATAAGATTCCGATAGTTCGAAAGCTATTCGTGGGATGTCTATTCTCCGTCTCGCCAGATGATCATCTCTGACCTCGCAAGATGTTTACTCGTCATCTCTCACTATCGTCGAGCTAAGTTGTAGGACCTTGTCTATCAGAGACTGTTTATAAGATTTTGATAGTTCGAGAGCTATTTGTTAGATGTCAATTCCCGCCTCGCCAGAATATTATTCCTGACTTCACGAGATGTTTATTCCTCACCTCTCAATATCGTTGAACCAAGTTGTAAAGTCTCGTCTATTAGATGCCGCTTATAAGACTCTGATAGTTGGAGAGTTATTCGCGGGATGTTTATTCCTTACCTCGTTAGATGATTATTTCGGCCTCATGAGATATTTATTCCTCACATCTCACTATCGTTGAGCCAAGTTGTAAAATCTCGTCTATCAGAGGCTACTTATAAAACTCTAATAGATCGAGAGTTATTTGAGGGATATTTATTCCCCGCCTAGCTAGATGATTATTTTGGTCTCGTGAGATGTTTATTTTTCGTCTCTCACTATTGTGGAGCCAAGCTGTAAGATTTCGTCTATCAAAGGCCGCTTATGAGACTCTGATTTTTCAAGAGTCATTTGTGGGATGTTAATTTCCAACTTTGCCAGATGATTATTCTGGTCTTGAGATATGTTTATTCCTTGCCTCTCACCATCGTCGAATAATTCAAGAGTTATTTGAGAGATTATATTCCCCGCCTCACAAGATGATTATTTCTAGTTTCGCGAGATGTTTATTTCTCGCCTCTCACATCGTCGAGCCAAGTTGTAAGGCCTCGTTTATTATATGACGCTTATAAGACTCCGATAGTTCGAAAGTTATTCGTGGCCTCGCCAGATGATTATTTCTGGTTCGCAAGATGTTTATTTCTCATCTCTCACTATTGTCGAGCTAAGTTGAAAGACCCCGTCTATCAGAGGCCGCTTATAAGACTCTGATAGTTCGAGAGCTATTCGCAGGATGTTTATCCTCTTCTCGCTAGATGATTATTTCTGACCTTGCGAGATGTTTATTCATCGCCTCTCACTATCGTCAAGCCAATTTGTAAGACCTCGTCTATCAGAGGCCGTTTATAAGATTCTGATAGTTCGAGAGCTATTCGCGGAATGTTAATTCCTGGCCTCGTCAGATGATTTTCCTAGTTTCGTGAGATGTTTATTCCTCACCTCTCATTATCGTTGAGCCAAGTTGTAAAACATTGTCTATCAGAGGCCGTTTTTAAGACTACGATAGTTCGAGAGTTATTCGTGGGATGTTTATTCACCACCTCGCTAGATGATTATTTCAGTCTCGCGAGATGTTTATTCCTCGTCTCTCACTATCGTAGAGCCAAGTTGTAAGACCTCGTCTATTATAGGCCGCTTATAAGACTCTGATAATTCGAGAGCGATTTTTGGGATGTTGATTCCCGCTTTGCCAAATGATTGTTTCTGGTCTCGCGAGATGTTTATTCATCGCCTCTCATTATCATCGAGCCAAGTTGTAAGACATCGTCTATTAAATGCCGCTTATAAGATTCCAATAGTTCGAGAGCTATTTATGGGTTGTCAATTCCCCGCCTCGCTGATGATTATTCCTAACTTCGTGAGATGTTTATTCCTTACCTCTCACTATCATTGAGCCAAGTTGTAAAACCTCGTCTATTAGAGGCCGCTTATAAGACTTCGATATTTCAAGAGTTATTCGCGGGACGTTTATTCCCCGCCTCGCTAGATGATTATTTCGGCTTCGCGAGATGTTTATTCCTCGACTCTCACTGTCGTGGAGCCAAGTTGTAAGACCTCATTTATCAGAGACTACTTATAAGACTCTGATAGTTCGAGAACTATTTGTAGGATGTTCATTCTCCACTTAGCTAGATGATTATTTCTGGCTTCACAAGGTGTTTGTTCCTCGCCTCTCACTATTGTCGAGTCTAGCTCTAAGAGCTTGTCTATCCGAGTCCAGTTTATAAGACTTCGATAGTTCGAGAGCTATTCGCGGGATGTTTATTCCCAGTTTCGCGAGATGTTTATTTCTCGCTTCTCACTATCGTCAAGTCCAGTTTTAGGACCTCTTCTATTCATGGCTGGCATATAAGACATTGAAAGGTCAAGACGAGTCACTAGCTTGATAGTCATTTCTTGCTCTGGGAGATGCCTCGCCTTACGAAATTTTGCATTGTAGCTACATTTATCTTCAAAGAGCTCATTATGCCTCAGCATTAACTGCATTACAACTGCCTATCTTTCAAAACTTTGTTTCTGCTTCAGCTATGTTCCATCTACTAATCTTCAGAGAGTTTATATTATTTACCGCTTCGTAAGGAAAGGGGTGGGCCCATCTTAATACCTACAAACGAAGCCTTCCATGACTGGATCAAACACCATGGAAGAAGTCCTTGACCTGGATGCGCCACCCCCATATAAAGATGTCAGCTTATTATAGCTAATTATGTCCAGAGCATCGCCTATGCTACTCACATTCAGAGCATCGCCTCTGCATCAACTTATCACAGCTGCTTATATATTTAGTCTCGTCTCTACATCAACTTCATCATAGTGGCTTATATTGCAAATCTGACCAACATATTAATATTCTACTCATACTTAGAGAACTATTGTGATACTAGTATTTTATATTATTATGTTATTACTGCTACCATACTCAAACTTGTGGGATTATTGTGATACTAGTATTTTTGTATTATTATAGTATTATTGCTAGCATATGTATTATATTATTGCTGCCAAGTACACATGCCACATCATTGCTAGCATGTCATGACACTATTTTCACTACTATCAGTACGTATGTCACGTTATCTACATTATAAACATGTTGCTTCACTGTGCAAACTTGCATGGCGAGGGTGAAATGGTAACTTTATAATTTTAATATAAAAAATAAGCAAAATCAACAAAATAAAACCATCTCCTTCTTTAATCTTCCCCAATCCCCTCACCCAAAAATCAAATACACCACTGCCTCATTATCGGCTGACGGTGGTGCCATCGTGGATATATGGATCCTTGGCTAGCTATGGTAAACTTATGGACCATTTGGTGACTTCATCTTATATATTATCCCCCTTCACAAAGCATTTGCTAGCCTAGCCTCTGGTTAGTGGGGGTGCCCTATTTCCTCGGGATGCAGAAACGTTTGTGAAGATTCTTCACTCTATAGTGCTGAAGGCTGTGCTTCCTGTTTGGACCCACCCACAATTCCAATAATGCAGTTATGAGTTCATTGCGAGAGTTGTTCACATTGTGAGGCACATCTTCTATGGTGTAGAAGTGAAAAATGTTAATAATAATGCAGGCCGTGTGGCTGGGTCTCCACCGAATGAGTCAGCAATTTCAATGATTGTAGAGATATGATTTCCAGGTCTCGAGCTCAACAAGAGAGATGAGGCCTCTCCCGCAACCTTTGCACCAAATAAGGCAAGGGTCAAACCCATCAGTTTCTTCAATCTTCCCCAATCTCCAAAATTATTAAGATTTTATTTTGAGGTCAACTGACGATTTGTTGGGTCAAACTGATGAAAATCGTCAATCTGGACTTGAGTTGTGAATTTTTTAAAGGTTTGATACCTACGATGGCACAAATGTAAATATTTGAACAAAAATTGCTACTAAATAAAATATTTAATATCGTGGCTGCAATTTTTCCTATATGAATTAACAAGTTTTTACTTTTTAGTATGTAAATCATATTCCATTCCATTTGGGTCAAAATTATATTCATATACTTATTAGAGGTGCAAGTTGCAAGTTGCAAATAGCAAATAGCAATATTATTATTTTAATAATTTTTCTTTTCTTTTGTTAGACTTAGACAAGATATTCGTTGTGAATATTTTATAAATTCGATTTCTACCAAAGCTCCCACTGCCTCTCCTACTCCAAATTCATATATGCCTCCCACAAAGGAAATAAAGAAAGAATTTGCGAAGACCTCGAGTCATAGAATGAAGTTGATGTTTCTATTATAATAATATTAAAACCCTTCGTAAGAATTTCATATTTTTTCTCGGTTTGCTGGGAATTTGAGATTAAAGGGAGTTGAAAATTTTGGATGGGAAAAAAGATGGTGAATTTCTGGGTATTTTTGTGCTGTTTTTTCGTTTTGCTGGGTCCTCTCAGAGCCTTTGGCAATGTTGTTATGATTGGAAAGAATGTCACTTTATCGTTTGAAGATAGGGAAGCTACTTTTGGTGAGTAGATTTTTTTTCCCCTTCTTGTCATTATTTTTTCGCCGAATTTTGTCGCAATCGAGAATGTACTTAGATTTTAGGTCTGGTTATAGTTGAGATTGTTGTTTTTTCGTGTTTTAGCTCTAGTGATTCGAGTTCTGGCACTTCGTTTTTTATTTAGTTTTTAAGCTCTTTCTTGCAAAAGTTGGAATACTTATCAGATAAATTTGTGTTTTAACTCACATATTCTGTGCTTAAAATTAGCTGGGAATTGGAATCTGAATTGAAGTTAGACGTGTTAAGTGCATGATTGGCAAGTGTATTAGTCGCCTTGACAATAAAAGGAACAATATTTTAGCTTCTTTTTCTTCTTAGTACCGTTTGGTGCTATCAAATCCTTCCTACTGAACATGCTATAAGCGTGATACTTGAGTCAAATTTTAGCCAAAAATATAGTGAAAATATTGGGATTAGCTGGTTTTTGTAAGTCAGGCAATGCATATGTTATAATTTGGAATCAAGATGGATGAGTTAGAATTCCTTTAAACTGAGTGACGATACTTTTTTCCCCCCTTTTTAAATTCTAGTGGCTTTAGTCTTGATTGAGCATTTACTGATAGATTTTGTCTGTGGTAATAATTTCAGCTCAACCTGTGAAAAGTTTTGGTAAATGTGGCACATTGCATGTGGCGGAACCTTTAGATGCATGTTCACCATTGACTGATAACGTTGTTCTGAAAACAAACTGCACCAAATTTTCGTATGTTTTGATCATCAGAGGAGGATGCAACTTTGAGAAGAAAGTCAGAACAGCACAAGCTGCAGGATTCAAAGCGGCCATTGTTTATGACAACAAGGATGGCTATCTAGTTGCAAGTAATGGCTTTTTCCTTCATGCAACTTTATACTTGTTATGTTGTTAGTTTAATAATGTGTATAAGTCGTAGGTATGATTTCTTTGCTTCAATTTTATACTCCAGAAAACACGTTTCATATGATTGACAATTTGGCATCCGACTAATATCTTCATAAGTTACTTGTGATTTTTTCTTTGAAATGTTTGAAGTAGGATGGTCATTTTTGTTTTTTGGTAAAGAATGCTTTCTTTAAATCTTTTGGTAATTATAGCAATAGACAGAATGGAGTGGAGGAAAAGGATTCATATAGCTAACACCTGTTGTTAGTGTATAAAGAATTGCTGTTTTTGGTATACAGAGTAGCCTTTGTTTGGCCAATATATGCAGAGTAGTTCATCACTGGATATCACAAAAGCATGCCGACTATGCTACGACTGTGAGAGCATACTAGCACGAATAAATTATGTTCTGGAATTCCCAGAACGTAATTGCCATCTTATATGCTGGAGTTCATTCTCATTAGCTTATTTCTAGAAATAAACTACAAAATGGAAGGCTGTGATTCTGATATATTAATTCGAGGGGTGTCAAGATTTCTCATAATTTATGGAAATGTGAATCTGTGATCCTTGTTTTAAGAAGATGAGATAACGGAACAAATGTTCTTGTCCTTCTCTTAAATGATTATTGATAGTATATTCAAGATCTGGTGGCTAATTATAATATGCCAGAGAGTTTTTTGCATGATGAATGGTAAGATATAAGAGCTAGCCTTTTAGCCTATGTAATGCAGTTGGCAGTTGAGCATAAGCAAGTATCGGCGCTTTTGTTCCTGTCCCTGGAAATCCAAAAGGATCAGCATTCAGCAGTATTCATGTCCATTATGCAACATTTATTATTTTACGAATAATTCAGTTAAGGAAATTCAAATATTTTAAGCATTTATTAATCATTTACTTTTGAAATGCAGTGGCAGGATATTCTTCTGGTATAAAAATTTATGCTGTGTTTGTATCCAAAGCTTCTGCTGAAGCACTGGCAAATTATGCCGGCATTCCAAACATGGAGCTATGGCTAGCCCCGAGTTTTGAAAAATCAAGTTTTTCGATCATGGCTACAGCTTTTGTCTCATTACTTGCCATATCTGCTATGTTAGCTACATGTTTATACTACTGGAGGCATCGTAATAGAAGAGAACGGACTCGAGTTCCACGCATACGGGAATTCCACGGGATGAGCAGTCGTCTCGTGAAAGCCATGCCAAGCCTAAATTTTTCAACTGTTTTGGAAGATAATTCTACATCAAGTACGTGTGCTATATGTCTTGAGGATTATAATGTTGGAGAGAAGCTTAGGATTCTGCCATGCCTCCACAGTAAGTCGTCTCTTATGTTTACATGATTCTGTTTACTTGTACAATATGAAATACCACTGCTGGAACTGTCTCAGACCTCCCTGAAAGAAGGGAAACCAACTGGTCAATAGAAAGCTGCCACTTCAAGTTGATTGCTTTACGATGGAATTGTCATTTAACCGCCGAAAAAGTAATTAATTGTATCTTAATCATTCTGTATGTTCTTGTTGAGTAACTTTTATCGTGGAATTTTGACAGAGTTTCATGCTACTTGTGTTGATGCTTGGCTGACATCATGGAGAACATTCTGTCCGGTTTGCAAACGTGATGCAAGAACTAATACCAGTGATCCACCAGCATCAGAATCTACACCATTGCTATCATCCAGCCCAGCTTCTGTTTATTCATCTTCTGCATTGTCATCCGTTAGATCATCCTCGGCCATACAGATTGCCACGTCATCATCTCGGTCCCCTTCGGTTTCCTGTTCCCATTCCATCTTTAGCACTTCTTATAACCAGCAGTCACTTCAGTCTTATCATCAATCTCCTCACATTAACATAAGGAGCAGCTCGGTCAGCTTCAGGAACGCGTCTTCTCAAAGATCTCACAGTGCTTATTTTGTTTCTCCTCACTNCTCACCAAAGGTTTGGCCCAACAACACTTCAACGATTTCATCAGCAAGTTGGATATGATCAATATATACAGCCCAACTTGAGGGGGAGTGCAGGAAATCGTATATAATGGAAAGGATATAAAATATCTTTCCATTCCTTGTATAAACTAATAATTATATATTGTAATTATTCTGTTAGATAGGAGATTTATTTCTTTCCTTGTTTAGTTCAATTATTGTACTATTTAAAGACTGTAAGGTTAGAATGAAACACAAGAGATTAAATAATATATTCTCTCGTTTCTACAGTTTTGAGTTTTTTCTATTGGGTTCTTGGGTCCTTTTGGTGCATATAATGTTTTACTAGTTTCCAAAGAGGGTAGGTACCAGTTTATTTTGAAGAAATTTTCTGCTCAAAAGTTGTCTTTTATTCTTGTTGTAATGACTAGCTAGCCGTTACTTCAAATAAAATATAATTACAATTCTGTAATTAAATATTACATATCCTCTGAAGAATCAATCTTCACTTTAATACCAAAAGATAACAATCGTTCGTTCATGACATTGTATGATATGTTGGAATAGACAGAATGCTCGCTATCAAATCATGGAGAGTTGAATCCTTATCCCTATGGCTAAGACATAAGTTAAAAGGATGAGACAATCTTCCCTGTCAGCGGCTCGATGTGACTTGATATTTTCTTTCTGATGGGCGAACCTCCCACCATGATCGACCTGATCTTGACTACCACCACCCCCGCAGAGGTTCCTCCTTACCAGTTGTGAAGATCAGTATCATATAGTCATAAAAACTAATTTGATTCTCATTTATGGACTTATAAAAATCAATCAACCACAGACCATTAATGCGTTTTTGTGTTACACTTTTCTCTAGCCTTTGGAGTATCTTTGACCCGCATCACCTCTTTGCTTGTAGCAGTAGAGGGCTAGGAAGGTGCTTTATAGGCACCACAGTGAGCAGTTTGGAATCTTTACTACTTACCAATTTTGAAAGAGCGTGGATGTGAGCATTCTCTGAGAGTGGGATTTGTACCAACTCAAAATTTTCAAAAGCTGGAATGAACTCCATGACCAATTTAAGATAAACGGCCATGGACTTGTCTCTAGCTGAGAAATTGCCATGAACCGACTAACTACCAGTTGGGAGACGCTGCTGATTACTAGTCTCTTTACCTGCATTTCCTTGGCCAATCTGAGGCCAACTAGGAGGGCCTCGTATTCTATTGCGTTGTTGGTGGCCTTGCAATCGAACCTTAGCACAATTGAGCACATGTCCTTCTGCACTAACCAGGACCACTCCTACCCCAGATCCAATGTCCCCTGAGGAGCCATAAACAAAAAGGTTCCATAAGGGAGGTTCTGCAGGTTCCATCTTCTCTTTTATTTCTGGAATAGGGATGAACTTTGCTACAAAATTATGCTAAGGCATGTCCTTTAACAGTAGCCCTTGGTTTGAACACAATATCAAACTCGCTAATTTTCACTGCCCACTTTAGTAATCTTCCTAAAGCATCGGGCTTCTGCAGCACTTGCTTGAGAAGGAAGTTAGTTAGCAAGTTTATAGTATGAGCCTGAAAATATGGCTTCAATTTTCGAGAAGCTATCACCAAGGAGAGTGCTAGCTTTCTCATGTCTAGATAGCGAGTCTCTACTGTCAAAAGTGCTTTGCTTATATAATAATTGAGCAGTTGTTGACCACTTTCCTTTTTTATAAGAACTGAACTGATTGCGTCAGGGTTTACCGCTAGGTACAACTGCAGTGGTTTGTCAGCCTTGGGTTTGGAAAGGAGGAGGGGAGCCTATCTCCGGTGCTTATTCAATTTTAGCAGGGCTAATTCGCATTCCTTTGTTCATTGAAACTTATTTCCTCCCTTCAAAATCTTGAAGAAGGGTAGGCATTTGTTCATCGCCTTTGAGATGAGCGATTCAAAGCAGCTACATGTCTAGTGAGGCTCTGCTCCTCTTTAGGTTTCTGAGGTGACCTCATTTCAATCAAGGCTTTGATCTTTTCGGGTTGTTTTCAATGCCTATTTCATTGACCATGTAGTTTAGAAATTTTTCAGAGGCAACTCTGAAGGCGCATTCAGGGGGTTGAGCCTCATCATGTACCTTCGTAATATTTGGAAATCTTCACCTATGTGTTTGACATGATCATCTGCCTTCAAGCTTTTCACCAGCATGTCGTCCACGTATACCTCCATTGTCTTTCCAATGAGGTTAGCGAACATTTTGTTGACAAGTTTTTGGTAAGTAGCCCTTGCATTTTTCATCCTAAAGGGCATGAACTTATAGTAATAAAAACCCTTGTTTGTTATGAAGGACATATGATATTCGTTAACTGGGAACATCGGGATATGATTGTACTTGGAGTTGGCATCCATGATACTAAGTTGTTCATGTTCGGCTGTTGAGTCCACTAGTTGGTCTATCCGAGGAAGTGAAAAACTATCCTTGGGGCAACCTTGATTCAGGTTTGGGAAATCTACACTGCTTCTTTACTTGCCATTGTGCTTTTTGACCAGGACAAGGTTAGAGACCCATTTGTGATACATCGATTCCTGGATAAAGCGATTGTCGATTATCTTCTTTACTTCATTGTTTAAGGCTTCGTATCTCTTTAGATTGAGGCATCTCGAATTCTGTCCATGAGCTGTAGCCTTAGGATTGATTTTCAAGTGGTGGCAACTGATGTTTGGATCAATGCCAACCATGTCTTCATATTTCCAAGCAAAGACGTCCAAGCTTTTTCGTAAGAAGCTTTTCAGCTTTTCCTTGGCCTCTAGTGGTAGATCTTTTCCAACCTACAAGCATTTGGAGGGATCCCAGGGATTTATTTGGAAACTCTCTAATTCCTCTACTAGGTTGTTCGAGCCTCGCAATCAATAATGCGAGGGTCCAGTTCTTCCAAATTAGCTTCTTCTTCAGCAACTCCCTTCTTCAGAGGATACTTGCGATTCTTGGACAACCTTTTTTCAGAGATGTTTATGATTTCGAGGCCCGTCCTTACGTCTATCATTTTAACGTCTTCTCCTTGTTCAGAGTTTTGTCCTTGTTCAGGGATGTCATTTATGTCAATGTGTTAGGATTACGTTGACACTTCTCGATTTTGATTTCCTAAGGGAGTTCAAATAGCATTCCCTTGCACTCATTTTGTCGCCTTTGATTGTGGCGATGCTATTTTTTTGTTGGGACCTTCTTACGTAAATAGTGAATGGATGTAACGGCCTATAATTCCTTTAATGTTGGCCTTCCAAGCATTCTATGGTAGGCGGAGTGGTTGTCCATTACCAAAAATTCCATAAAATGATAAGCAGTTAAGGGTGACGTTCCTATCTCCATAGTTAGAGTGATTTTACCTCTTGGGATGAAGCTATTGTCAGCGAGCCATATAAAGGAGAATTCGTTGAGGTCAGCTCGTGGTCAACTTTCATTTTATCAAATGTTGCTCCAAAAATAATGTTGACAGAGCTTCCATTATCTAGTAGTATCGTGTTTAGTCCATTATGGGTTACAACGACCCTCACTACTAGGGCATCATAATATGGATAATGTACATAAACTGCGTCGTCTTGGGTGAATGTGAAGGGTTGAACCCTTCTCTCGGTGGAGCATCGGTTGTTGCTAACTATGAAGCTTGCCATTGAGAGGTCTTGGGCTTCCCTTGCATAGCATCATTTTTTCTCTTTTAAGGGAAGTCGTCTCTCGATGGACTGTTGGTTATACCTAGGAAGAGAGTCTCTTCGGAGACGGAGGGTACACTGTAATATCTTTGCAGCCAGCAGTACTATGGCTAGAAGAGTAGCGTTATGTATAATAGAGGGACACTTCGTCCCTATTGGTACATTTCAGTACTAGGATCACTTTCTCATTAGCCAAGTAGGCAATGCACTTAAAGTTACTGTAGCTAATGCTTGTCCTGGATTGAGTGAGGTCAATTGTTCGACTTGTTGGTCCATCACGTGTGAGGTTGGGCCTCTTTATCTTTGCATTTGAGGAGGTGTGAGTCCTTGGTTTGCCCTATTCATATGATCTCTCAATTCTACATTGATGATCTCCCACCTTATCATTTCTAGTAAGGCGTCATAACTGGTTGGGTCTTTATTTTGCATATTATTCCAAAAGAGAGAATTCATGTCTAGTCTTCCCCTTAGGACTGTCGAGCTTCCCAATCTGTAACTTGCAAACAGTAGGTCATTTAATTAGTGAAATGAGACATAAAGTTTTTCAATGACTCGCCTTGTTACTGTCTCATGTCCTGTAGAAGCTGTATTGGTCCTTCACTTTCCTTGCTCATTGCAAAGCACTTAAGAAAAGTTTTCTTGAAGTTTAGCCAACTTCGGATCCTTCCTTCCAAAAGTCTGGTGTGGAATGCTCTACAGTTCATGGCGCGGTGGCTCCTATTAGGCTTATGTGAGTCTTGATATTGAGAACTTGGGAATTCTAGAGAGCTTGAAGTAGTTTAGTATAGGGGCATTCCTAATCTCTTGCGAAAATGGTAGATTGTCGTCAGCGTCATCAACATTGCAGGACCTTTGTGGCTCGTTTGAATTTTCATCTTTCATAACCTGAGTTTTTAGGAGTGATTGTGAAGGTCCTGCTTGACTCCTAGCATGCTCCTTTCACGTCTATTTCTAAGTGGAGGATTCCGAGGCACATCTTTATAAATTGGCTCATTTTGTCTATTAAAACAAGGAGGTTCCTACTGCCTATTTCTAGGTATAGGGGGAGGTTGAGCGTGCCTACTTCTAGGTATAAGAGGAGGTTGAGCTTGCTTATTTCTAGGCAACCTTGGGCTCAGCCTGTCAAGACACTTACGAGCCTATGGGACATGTCTTTTGGGTCGTAGTTTGAAGAAAAGTTAAATGGGACCTCGATGAGTCGATCAGTGTCATAGCTGGTGAATATATCATTCACAACTTCCTTTTCTTAGGGAGCTTTCTCTGTAATGCTCCGGCCCGCATGAACCAAAACATTACTAGAACAGTTGTACTTTAGTCATAGACTTAAAATTAATATGACAGTTTAGTTTAATAAACTATATTTTTCGTGGAATGCATAAAGATTTACTTAAAAATTTAATTATGTGTACTATATATATAATGGGTACGTGCATGGACATCATTCTAAAGACTTATATAT
>CAIGRB010124056.1:37119-53728 GCA_903798255.1 Fraxinus quadrangulata | reverse complement strand
TGAGCGATCCTACTTTTCAAAATTCCTCTTGTCACCATATGAACTTTCTTCCGTAAGAGGAGTGTGTTACTCAATTTGAAGCGCAAGATCTAGATCTATGTAGTCAAGAACAATTAGTACGTTCTTTTTCCGATCCTTGAAGTTTGTCCAATTGAGTATGGGAATATAATTAATATTTGCAGATAATAAACTAATTTTTGGATTGATCTATTATTCACATGAAAAGGTTATAATTGTCTCACGTTTACCACCACATGTGTACATACAATTCGGCCAAATATTAACCTTCCTTTGGACCGGCTAATATCTGTATGAACAAGCACATACAAATTCCTTCTAATATTATAAGTTAATTAATTTTCACAAAAGATATTGATTTGGCAATATGTTGCTTCAATCAATTCACTTTCGAATATTATAGTTTTAAATGAGTCCTTTATACCAAAATTTGAAAAGCAGAATACTTAATTTTATATATCTTGAAACTTTAAGGGTCTAATGGTTAATAATTCAATACTTTAGAGGTCAAAATTAATTATTGAAAAGTTTAGGAGTTAAAAAATCAACTATTTAAAACTTTAGAGGCCAATCTAAACCAATTATGAACATTTAGGAGCTTAATTATAAAATTCAAAACTCAAATTGCCCAAATTAATTAATTTTAGAACTTTAGGGGGCTGAATTATAAAAACCCATAACCTTAAGGCCCAACTAAAATGAAATTTAAACTTTAGAGGCTAAAATATAAAAACTCAACCCTAATATTAAATTACAAGCAAGGGCCTGAAATTACCAAATTTGCAATCCAGGCCCTCGCCCCCAAATTCATCCAAACCGGAACTAAATAACCCAGCGGCGCCTGGTGCACTGTTGTAGTCGCCGCCATCGGCGGCAAAGAAGAAGAAAAGATGAGGGAAGAAGAAGAACATCCCTAGCAGGCTTCGCATTATCGAATAAATTCACGCCATTGCCCGACAGCAAAGAAACCTTAATTTTTTTTAAAAAAAGCTCAAACTTAACCACCAGAGTAATGGATAAATGGGCAGATAAATAGGAAAAATCCCAGGTTCTCAATACCCTTGATGTGTCGGCCAGTAGAAACAAAAGTCAAAACTCCAAAATCACATAAAAATTTCAAATATATGGGTCTGCATTCTAGTTTCACATGAAGAATCAAGTAAAAAATCACTGAATTAATTTTCAAATAACCCAAAATTAATCCAACCAACCCTTGCTGTAATTGATCCTTGGAAGGTATCCCAGCCATGATTTCGAACAAATCAAGTTCGATTGCAGCTTTAAAAAAAAAAAACATGGGTAGATACAAACCGCCTGAAAACTGTGCGGTTTTCTAGTACGTGTTAAACGGCAATAATGTATTTGTTTCGGTTGCTTGTACTAATTCTAAAGTTTTAATATAGGTTGCTCAAGTAAACGAAAAACCGCCGCAGGATAATACTTCCCCAGATTTGCAATTCCAGAAACCAAAACTTAAAATTCACAATTGCTAAAACCTTTATTTTTACAATTTATCAAAGATACAACAATGGAGTGGCTCTGACCACTTGATAGAATTGTAAAAAGAAATTATCAATCCAAATAAATATTATATCAAACCCCAATCAGAAGTATATATAAATTCTCAATTTTGAAATCAATGATAGCATTAAAAGCGGAAACATACCTTGATACATAAACTGATTGTCTGAATAGGTTATGATATTTCAATTGATTCGTGATCTTCTCTTGAATTTACTCTCCGTTGATGGGGATGCAGAGAATGAAAAACCACGTTTAATTTTGGGAACCATAACCCCTTGATAAATAATAATAACTGAATATACAGTTATAATTTTTTAATTATTTCAAATTGGTCCCTCATTAATTTAAAACGAACGTTTTGGTCTTTAAACTATATTTTCATTAAATTTAATACCCATTAGTCAAAATTAATTTTAATTGATCAATTTAATTGACTAACCTTTAAACAATAGCACCACACATTTAAATATATTACATGTGTGGCCTCATATATGTTGGAATTTTCCAACAATTCACTAAAAGACTTTCTACAAGTTGGACAAGTTAAAATCTTGTTGATCGCGTGATTGTAATAATGGTTCCAACGAGAACAAAATAGGCTAGCAATCCGGGTCCCTTGATTGTTATAAAATCCTTGTTGAGACCTATTGCGGCTGCTGATTCATAAACTGTGAAGAAACATAGCTCATAAAGTTGTTCTTAACCCAAGGTGGTCTCCCAACGTTTGGTGCTTGAGATCTTCTGGCAGGTTTACATTTATAGTCATATTGCATCCACTTTTCACGGTGCGTAAGAAATGCTTGAGCGTCACCAATCAGCTTAAAAGCATCCGCGGCACCAGAAAATCTGTTTTTGTCGGGGATGAAGTAAAAGAGCCAATTTACGAAACTGCTTTCTGATTGACACCTCATCAGCCGTTCGCTCTAATTTTAGAATACCGTCCAATCTTCTTCATTATTATAAATATTCTCAGCAGAACAATGCACTTCACAAACCAAAATCATTTGAGATATGTTCACAAGATCAGGATAGAGCTGTCGGGCCTTCATCGCAATCTTCCAAGCACCAATAAAATCCTTATTTTCCATCTTTTCTGTGCAATATCTTTGGCCCTAGTGGCCTCTTCTTTATTACACTCCATCATTAAACCAGAACCCGGAGAACCTTACCTACAAATTCAAAAAAAAAATTCTAATAACTGATAACAGTATCAGCTTATAACAGCTGATAATTTAAAACCATGCGCCGCGTGCATTACATGTCCAAATTTTAACAAGACAACACCAGAACTCATCCATTGAAATAAAGACACATCTCAAACAATCATTAAAAAGGTTTCAAAACAAAAACAACAAATTTAATATTAGAAATCAGAGGAAATTACTTGACCAAAACATACATTTAACACATTGAAAAGAAGAAAAATTTATGGAAACAAATTAATCAGAAGAACCCAAAATGAGAACTGCAATTCGACCTGAAAATACCTGCATTTTACTCGGACAATTTGAAAAACCAAAAACAGAATCAGAGTAGAAAACAAGCAAAGCAATGAGATCAGATTGAATTCTGAAGACAATCAAATCAAATTCAAACAAAACACCATTCTAGCAACAATAAATAAATACTCACTTCACACTGTTCACAGTAAGTATGTTGTAAGGAATTGGTTGTGTCGAGTTTGCTTGTCGAGTCCAATGACCTATATGGATTGACACGACACGCAAATTTAATGTAAAATTACAGGGGAAAGGAGGCTTGAGAGTTACTCAACCTTATAGTATGAAAAATACTGCTTTTGGGACAGTTTATGATTTTCCTTTTTCTATAACGAGTATTTGTCATAGTCCTAAACATTTAAATTTGTATATGATTTGTTGGAGTCGGCATTTCTACCGAAGGTTTTGAATCTTCTGAATATAGATAGAGCTCTAAACAATATTTATTTTTCTCCGTCACATCAATTTTGCGGATTGTATCAAATTGTATTGAAGAAATTTTGTTTGAAACACCATCAATTATGCTTATCTAATACGATTTTTAAGCAATTCTTTGCATTGGAGATGCTCTTAATCATCGGAAAGGAACATTTATTTGCCGTGAGTTTGTAATCATAGTATTTTTATGCAATTCATAGAATCGAGTTATGTAGGGAAAGATAGTTTTTTTTTTTTTTTTTTGATACCCAGGTATCCCAGCTTACGCCGAACTATGTGCTGGACCCCCCATCACCGGCCCCGCAGTAATGGGCGGAGGTAAACCGCGGTATATGCCCAAGTTGACCAGGGTCCGTGCACTCTTTATACTTTTGGCCCCAAGGGAGCCTTCCTCCATGAATATTACATCACCAAACTGCTCCACCCACAAATGAGTATTACATCACTCAGCTACTCCATCCAGGATTTGAACTCCCCACCCTGGGGTTGTAAGCCCAGCAATGCCCGTCTTTTACCAACTTGGATGTGCCCCGGGGTCAGGGAAAGATAGTTTTTTGCAAAATTGTAGGGTTGCAAAAGAGAGAGAAATAATATCAAATAAGTTACCAAGTTTGTTGCATATTACAATCCATGCGCAACTTTTTTTCCTTTCCAAGTTTTCTATATTTTTACCCTTTTTATTTTAAAAATCCCATGCTCCATTTTAATTTTATTTTAATAATTTTAAATATCACATAACATAATGGAAAAAATTAACAATAAAAATAAAATAAAATAAAAAATAGCGTGCTTCATCAATTAACTCAATTTTATGGAAAATTATGAATCAAAAGTTTTATATAATAATTACTGGGTAACAACTTACCTTAAGAACGACTTGTCTGTTTTAATTTCTCTTTTTAAATTGATTTCATTTTTTGAAACAGTAGTATATGAATTTAATATTACTGGTCCACCTAACGTCCATCAAATTCTTTGACGGCACCTGCAGCGTTGAATTTTTTTTTTCCATTCTTGCCCTCAAGTAACCAATACAAATTAGAACATTGCCGTTGAATGCTTCTATCCTCGTCACCAAAAAAAAAAAAATGTTAAGCTCTGTTTGATTGCAAAAATTGAATTTCAATGAAAAGAAAATAAATTTTAAGGAATTGAATTGTTTAAAACTTATTTTATGGGAATTGTCAACTAATTGTATTTGATTGGTATAATTTTTCACCTGAAAAATATTGAAAATTTGAATCTTTTGGTGTTCGTTTGACTTTGTTTTCTATGAAAATTGTTCATTAAAGGGATAAAATTTATTACAATTTGGGAGAGAATTGACTTCCATTGCCAAAAAAAAGTTGCCTAGAAAAGTTCTTAAAAAATCAAGAAAATGTAAGCATGTGGGTTAAAGATGGAAAACCAATTCGATGAAAAATTTGGGCAATCAAATATGCACAGAGATGGAAAATTGAATTTAGGAGGTGTTTTGTGAGAATTAAAATTAGATTTTTAGTAGATTGTAATAGAAGTTTTTGAAATGTATAGTTAAAAAGCTGCGGACCCATGAAAAATATGATTAATGTTGATTGTTTGACTTTAATTTAAATTAAAATCTAATTTTAATCAAAAACAAACAGGTCCTTAAATTTTCATCCTTCATGAAATTGAAGTGCCATAAAAAACAACCTTAAAGAAATTTGGGGGGTACTTTTGGAATCATAAAAAATTGCATTAAAGAGAAGGTGAATTGTACCTGTTGTTAGCAAATTGAAAAGACTGCAAATAATCACTAAGGGCCCACTTCCACCGTACAAATCTCGAGAAAAATGGCAATCACATATGCGCTTTAACCTTGCAATTACGGCTAGTTGACTAGTTCGTGCACTCAAAAAGAAACATTAGAATGGTAATAGAAAGCAAAAGCTGATATAAAATATGAAGGGAAGTGCTTGGTGTACATTATGGACGTCATAACGGTATTCATAATGTATACATGGCGGCCCCCTATTGGACCAGATTAATCCAAATATGAATGATTATAAAGAACGCTCATTTGTGCTTACCTTTTTTCTTGTATCTTTTTCGCTTCTATGACGTCACATGCTGATTTTTCTCTTCGATAATCGTTAAATTCCTATAATAGTCTAGCAGCTAATTGATATGCCGATTAATTTGGGCGAAGTCTTATGGAGTGGATTATTCTTTCAACGTGGTGGAGTAAGTTGATCAGGCATCCTAACAAGTAATATTATTCATAATGAAATTGTCGAAACTCGTCATACGTGACATACGTATGATAATTTGTTATTTGATATACGAAATAATAAAAAAAAACTATCATATTAATACATCAAATAATAAATTGTCACGTATAATAACTACCAGGAGTCTTCACCATGAATAACATTATTCCATACTAATAGATTGTAAGACTTCTGAAAACTATACATTGTGCATTATATGGGATTCATCAAAATTATTTGGAAGTTTCATTTATTTAAGACTTACTTTTTAAAAATTGATTTATGGTATTGAAAAGTAACTTTAAATATCAAGTTTGACAAAAAAAACGTAACTTAAAAATAAGTTTTGACTTGATTCTAAGCACGGCTAAACTTGCCCATGTTAACATCCATGGTACACGATTTGAATGCAACTTCGAATGAAACCCATATTTAGCTATTGTTTATAATCGTTGAGACCAATTTTTGTCCACATATTTCGTGAGATGCACGAGTACTCATAACTTATATTTATCCATTTATAATTTGCGAATTCCAATTCAGTCTTTCCAAAAAAATAAATAAATAAATAAAATCGGTTAAGGTCAAAGGGAGAAGAAAAAATCTCTATTTCAAGCTTCTGCTTCTTTTGCCTAAATGTTGAAGGTAATTATCCATTTATAATTTGCTTCTATAAGCGTCTTTTCCCTAGTTAAGCTAGAGTATTATAGCGTAGTTTGAAATTGATATAGGTAATTAGAGATTTCTTCATCGATAAGGTCTGGAAGGAAGGATTTGGGGTCGGCATCACTTGTCTTTGTTGGGTTTTATAATCAACTCGTAGAAATCCATACTTTCAAAACCCAAAATATTTTCTCTCGAGAAAACTAAGATAAATTTAGGATTGATTCATTGGTTTGTGCGTTTTGAAACTAACAATGCCTGAAATATTTAAATCACATTTGGGGTCAAATGAGAGAACAAGACGGCACACTGTCCATTTTATTTCAAACTCAAACCCATGAAGGGGCAACATACTCAGTTCAACACCAGATTCAGAAGACAGCATACAAGGGATAAATTACATAAATGAAGAAACATGGAAATTCCTGCAGTACTTTATTTTAATCCTTGCCAAGTGATAACCGAGTTGTCATCGAAATCGCAAGGTCGTGCAAATGAGCAGGATTAAAAAGGATACAGCGCCACAGTATTCAGCCCTGAAGCCCGATAATACCTACACAAGATTGACAAAAGTATTCATCGTCTAGGAGTTGATAAAGAACGAAACTATACCAATCCATATTGTCCTCTCTGTGTGCAAAAAGTAAGTGAATTTTGCAAAGATCAAATTAGGATATCAAGTGAGTAAATCAGGTAAAACTTAGTTTAAAAGACTGAACAGTAACCTCGTCTATACTACCAGTACTTTCCGACAACGAAGCTCTAGCGGGGAGGGTTATTGTACACTAAAATCACTATAATTCATAATAGAGTAATCCAAATATGCGGAATTTTAAGTTAATGCACTTGAAATGACATGATCAAACACCCTTTTCGACGTTGTAAACAAAAATATTTCGCACAGCAATGTATTTATGTAGGTAAATAATTGTCTTACCACAAGCAACTCTCCCACCAGCATTTCCAGTGCTTTTGCTCAGTTCATGGCCACCTGAAACAAAGAGAATTAACTAGTAAAACACTGCAGTAATAAAATTTCCAATATAAAAATGAGAACAAAATTGCAAAAGCACAATAGCTCAAGAAAATAACATAATTAAGCAAGAGAAATGGAGGACATCAATGCGTTTGTCATCCTTCTGCATCAACCAAAGGAGACCAAAGAAACAATGTTCTGGAAATTTCATGTTGTTCCTCTTCTATAATCCCACTTAAGTGCCCTAATTACTATTAAGAATAAATTCCTGCTCGGGGTTATTGCATACGAAAATTCAGCCATTAAAGAGAGAGAGACAATACCCACCCTTTCCAAGATCATCAGGGTCAGAATGGACAACTACAGCCCTTCCAATTATGGCATGTGGTCCTGAAAGTGGAATCTGCAAAGAGAGCGAAAGTTTAATAATTGTGTAAGAAAAGCATATAGCATTTAGCTGATTATGAAAGTGAGGAATACACCACCTGTTTGTCAGTAATGGTGAAAGTTGCAGTGCCTGAAACATTTAAAATATGGAGGTTATACATCACTGTGGGAGTTCAATATATTCGGAAGACATGATGATTCTGTAGTTTAAGTATATCCTGAAGCCCTCATGACGCATGTGTCAAAATCAAGCACTGAGATTATAAAAAAGTGGTAATTTGTTCTCATTTCACTAGTAATATTATCAGCAGGTATTCACAGAATCTTTCCAGTACGAAATTGCGAAAAAGCTTGTCACGGAAATCTGAGAGGAAGAAAAATTGGACACAATAACTTGACTATAATTAGAAATTGGGACAAGGGAATGTATATCCTAAGTTTATGAGTAAAGGCATTGATCACAATTAGCAAAGTGTGAATAATTATTTAGACATAGGTATCTAATGACGATAGCTTTCAAAATTTTCTAGTTGTGAAAGGAAATGTATGTACCATCTTCGCCAACTTTGACGTTACCAAGATCGCCAGCATGACGAGTCTCATCTTCTGGAGCACCGTGCTCTTTTCCCCCAGGATTAAAATGAGGACCTAAAATCAAATTAATGAAACTGTGAGATAACAATTTTGATTGAGAAAACAGGATTACAGTCATTCAATGAAATTTATAAGCTATTAACATATACAAAAAGACAGTGACAAAGGTCACAAGAAAAATTACCAGTTGACATACAGCCGTTTGTGGTGTCACCTAGAGCATGGACGTGAAAGCCATGAAGTCCGGGCTTAAGGCCACTCAGGTTTCCAGTAACTGTTGTCGGAGCTGACAGATTAAACAAACAAAAGAACATACTCATCAACCTGAACTCATAATAAGTACTACTTGGAGAACGTTTCATTTAAAGAATGTGAAATCTACCATCTCCTTCTTGCGCAAAGTAGATGGTACCACTAACTCCCTCGCTGCTGTTGAGGACTGCAACGGCCTTCACCATAGTGATTTGTGATCTGAAGAAACGATAAAGACGCTGTTATTATTGAATACACAGAAAAAGATCAACTTGAAAGTAAGTGCATAATGAGCTGAAATTAAATAAAGCTGTTTTCAAATATGAAGATACAGACTGTAAATAATGAAACTAAGATCTTCAAATGGATTGAAATGTCTCAGGAAAGACTTGAATCGTTTGAAGAACATGACAGAACCCATGGTTAGAAACTAATATCTATACAATATTTTTCAAGTCAAAACACCTCCACTATTCGATAACATTCTTTTTCTCATATCAGACAAGGACACTCCTTTTGGTTAGTTTTATCTTTTTGCAGCAAGTGATGCTTATTGATGAACTCAATCTAATTGCAAGTGATTCAGCATTGCACTGTATTATTAAGCGTCTAAGATGAATCCTTGTGTTTTCGGGGAACTTTTTTGTGTTTTGAAAAGGTGAATTCTCGACATGACAAAATTATCAGCAATTGGACTCGATTAACAACCCACCCAAAGAGATGAAGAAAAACTTGAGAAAGGTTGAAAATATCACAAAATTCAAAGAGTTTAAAAAATAATAAAATGAGTGAACCAAAACTCCATTATAGCCAACGAAAATGAAAGGGAGAATTATCTTCAAACATTTAATTTAATACACAACCTTCTACAATATTCCAATACTCAACCTTTATTGTTTAGAGAAAAACCAAAAAGTTGCATGTAATGTAAGTATAATCAAGAAATAATCATTTACTTAAAAGGTTAACATCATCCTCAGGTCATTATCAGCTAGAAACTTACTCCACTGCCCCTCCCTGCCTCCCAAAAAAAATAAAATAAAATAAAAATAAAAAGGTGCCAAAGAGTTTCAAAAAGAAAGGGAAACATAAATAAACATACTAAAAATAAAAACTTCACGTACTTCAACTCTGTAGTTTCAGAAATTGTGCTGCAATAAACAATTACCCCCAGGAGAAAACTAAAAAAACAAATAGTAATCTTTGTAATAATTTTTTAAACATGAAAAATTAAGAAAATATATAAATCCCAAGTAGCGATAAGATCGAGCTGATCTTGAATCTAAGAATCACCCGTCAAAATCAATAATCAAATATATAAATCAAGTAGCGTCAAGCTTAAGCTTAAACTTCAATCTAAAGGTCGGAAACCAAAGTCAAACAAAATAAAAATTCATAAACAGGGCTTCATTGATCGACGAAAAATAAGAGAGATAATATATACTGGTTAAATCCACTAAAAACAATAACAAAAATGTAAATTAAATTGCAAATCTCGTATACCTCAGGGTACCCCTGTGTGGAATTAGATGAAGAAAGTGTGCGTTGGCGAAACCTCACAAATTCTGAAGTGATTTCTATTGAATGAGGAGTGGTAGGTGGAGTTTTGTGATTAGAATAGTCAGTATTTTACCATTTACGTGGATAATTACGTGATTGGTCACTGAATTTGGCACGAGATTTTCAAAGCGTCGCTGCGCTTCAAAACTTTTTCGATTAATCATTGAACTTTATTGATAGACTCAATTAAATGAATTATGTGACTTTATATTTAAATGAATCTATTATTTAATATTATATAATTATCACACATACTAGAGTTCGATCCCAATGAGGATGAATAGCATTACTCATTATTTAATGTCATATAATTGCCACATAGATTGAGGTTCGACCCCAATGAAGATGAATAGCATTATTCTTAAATGATAGACTCAATTAAATGAGTCATGTGACTTTATATTTAAATGTATCTATTATTTAATGTCATATTATTGCCACATAAACTGAAGTTCCACCCCAATGGGGATGAATAGCATTACTCAAAAAGAATAATGATATTCATCCTCACTGGGGTTGAGCCACAATTTATGTGACAATTACGTGACATTAAATAATAGACTCAATTAAATGAGTCGTGTGACTTTGTATTTAAATGAATCTATCATTTAATGACATGTAATTACCACGTAGACTAGGCTTCGACCTCATGATGATAAATAACATTACTCTTATAAAAATATTCTCATACATCATTCAATGGTGGAAAATTAATCTCGTACATTACTCAGGGTGTGTTTATCTTTCATTATTGGGAGAAAAACTGAGTAATGAATAGTATTTTTTGGAGAATATATAGTTGAAAAGTAAAGTAACTTTATTGGTTTGTATGTAGAATATTTTATTAGGTGAATGCGTGGTGGTGAATCTTACTGTAATAAAGAATTTTTTGGAAGAATAATGCTAGTGTGCCATCCCCTATGTCAAAAGAGATGGCACTTTAGCAAAACCGTTTTTGGAATAATGGTAGACAAACATGGACTCAATGATGAATGTCATTATATTTTGTAAAGTTCAACAGCTATTGGAGAATTTTTTGAAAATCTTAGCGATTGATTAGATTACATTTTGTAAAATTCAGTGATTAACGGGAAAATTTTTTATGTTCAATGACCTATTATAAACATTATAAAAGTTCAGTGACTATTCAAGTAATTTATAAATCTTTATATATATTTTTTAGATTTTTTCTTTCTTTGATGATGTTAGCAAACAATCTTGTCCTTTATCCCAAGATAAAAGGTTATTCTTTTTATCTAATTTGGCGATACTAGAGAAAATAAAATTGTAGAATATAAATAAAAAAATGACTAAAAAAATTAAAGATTGATTCATTACTCAATTATGGACAGAATTACACTTTGTATTAATATGAAAACTTTTGAAATTTAATGATCATTTGAATATCTTTTGTAAAATTTAGTGATCAACCAAATAAGTATCCCCCATTTCCACCAACCCTTATTGTTAAAGTTAACCAGCTGGTTTTAAAATGAATCGGACGATTCATACATTCGAACTAGTTTCGAATCGCTATAAACAGTTTAAAATTAAACATTAATTTTAATTATATATTCATGATGACTACTAATTATTATTTATAGGTTTCACGTAATCTAGCACTAGTTCTTTTATTATTCCTATCAATAAATCATTTATAAATTTACTTAGCGAATGCTTAAATCGATCGCTCCAAATTGTTTCTAATAAATCTTGTTTGACCTGAGATGGTTCAAAATTATCACATGGAGTATGACGGGTACTTTTAGAATAACCAATGTGAATAAATCAAACAAATAAAACGTATGAAAATTATTTAGTCCCTCTTCGATAGAGATTAAAATTAATTTTTAGGAAATTTGATATAAGTTGATAAAATGCGTCGTTGAAAAGTAATGAGTCACGTGAAGTGTACAGTTAAAATTAATTACTAATTTTAACTGGATTTTAATCCAAACCAAATAGGGACTTAGTCTATGTTTGACTCGTGTTTATAAATTATTTAGAGATTGTTTGAGCCTCATTTTTTTTAAAAAGATGTATTTTGCATTAGTGTTATGATGGAAATTATGTGATTAAAAAAAAAAAGAAAAAAATTTGAGTTTACATGTAACATTATTTTATTGAATAATATATAATTGAAATTGGGTTAAATCACCAAAAAAGAATGCATTTCGATGGAAAAATATGGCTCGAACATGGGCTTATAAACTCTCAAATAACTTTTTATTTACACATTTTCGAAAAATTTGCAGGCTCATTTATCCATTACTCATTTTAATTCTACCTATTTATAATTTACATTATTTAGAGATATTCTCAAATCTAATACCCCGAGAGATCCTTTGTTCAGTTTTGATGGTGAAATGTGCCATTAGGGGTGATTTTGGTTTCATTTGGTTCTAATTTCAAGATAATCGAATCGAATCATGAACCAATGATTTTTTTTATTATAGAATCAAATGGATTTTTTTTTTTTTTTTAAACATGGAACCAAATTGAAACCGAAGCATTTAGTTTTTGTTTAATTTGGTCTAGTTTCATTACTGATTGGGCAAAAAAAAAAAAAAAAAGATAAGGAACATTCGAGGAAGAAGAATTGAAGATTGAAGTTTCAATTTCAAAAATCCATGCGACAGTGGCGGCTCAGCGTGATGGCAGACGACGATAATGATTGTTGGTCTCCATGTGAGAATCAATATATAAGTAGAAAGGGATAAAAAATGAGAAATATACTAGGGTATATATTTCCAAAATGAATTAGGGTCTTCCACACATTGACAAACAGAATAGATGGTACATGACCTTCTGTCCCAATTTTCAACTGAATTTTGAAATTCTTTTATGTGAATTGTCATTCGCTAATTTGCAGAAAATATATGTATATCATAATAATAATAATAATAATAATAATAATAAATTTTAAATATTGAGTTTAGTTCTTGGTTTGATTTTTGGTTCTAAAACTAGAACATAATCAGAACTAAATGGTTCTCAATTTTAAGAATCGAAACCATTAATTTTTTTTTATAGAATTGAACCGAACCGCTCAATTTAATTAAATTTTTTTTTTTTGTTATTTTGTCCACCTCTATGTGCCATCATTTGATTTTGTGAGAAATTGAATTTCTAATAAATTTTGATAAAAAATGGTAAATTTCATCAAATGTGTAATGAAATTAATTATTGACTTCAAGTGCCTTTTTGACCGCCGTTTTAGATTAGAGATTTTGTAAAGAATGTTTAGTTAAAAGGTAATAAATTTTTTTTATATACACGTAGAATATTTTATCGTGTGAATATATGTGGTTGAAAATGGTTTTGTATCAAACCAACAAATAAATTAAAGAGTGTCAAACATGTATTGAGCTTCTGTTTGAGGCACATTAAAATTTTCATTATTATTCTTCTACACATTTTTAACTACACATTTTTTAATAAAATAATATTTTTAATCACGTCAATAACTTTTCTTTCTTTTTCAATCACACATTCTCTATCAATATAATGTTCCAAAGTACATTCTTTCAAAATAATGTGTCTCAAACACGCTATTAAATAGTTTTTTATTAACTTATTTTAGCACATGTTTGTATTCTATTAAAAAGAATTGTTTAGGAAAAACGAGGGCTCACTAGTTTGTGTGTTAGTTTTTAATTTTGAGTTCATTTTTTGATTTACTGTTTTAAGATTGCTAAAAATGTGTTTGATTTTGTCATTTTGAAAAATTATTTCTCAAAACAGGAAATTACAGAACACGTTTGGTTTGAAATTTTAATAAAATTATTTTATGACATTTTATTTTATAAAATTTAATTATTCAGTAAAAAAAAATTTTTTTACGTTAATATATTATCAAGTAACATATGCATTTTAAAATTGGTAAATCTTACAATAGTTTTTTAGCTACAAAAGTAAAATAAATAATAAATCAAGTTCAAAATATATGAAATAAAAATTAAAAAAATAATGTGAACTGAAAATATCTTTACTTGTATTTATTTATAAACAATTTATTTTATATAAATAATTATTAAGAGCGTGAATTATTTATATTTTACATTTTTTATGTTTTTAAAATTTTTTTTGTGAATTTTTTTTTCACTTTTTACATTTTAATCATTTATCAATTTTATTTTCCTTTCTAAAGAAAACTATTTGTCAATTTTTTTTAATTTTTTTTTAAATAAATTTTTTGAATGCTTGTTTTTCCAGTCTAGAGTGCTTTCAAAATTTTAACCGAAAACGCTCACAATATCAAAATACACTTTTATGGTGTGTTTGAGCCACATTATTTTGAAAAAATGTATTTTGAAATAGTATATCAATGGAGAATACGTGGTTGAACAAAAAAAAGTTATTGATGTGATGAAAAATATTATTTTATTAAAGAATGTGTGATTGAAAATAAATAGAAGAATGAGAATGAAAAAAATAATGTGGATCAAACATGGGCTAATTTTATGTCATAAATTTATCCATTTTTTAAAAATGCATTTTTAAAAATAACAGACCAAGCACGTTTTCATTATATCGCAAAATCAAAAATCGCAAATCAAACGCATCTTGAGATTTGTAATGATTATTTTTTGAAAAATGTGTAATTAAAAAGTATATAAAAAAAATTTGGATTTAGGTATAAAATATTTTAGAGGGTGTGTTCGGTAGACATTAAAATTGAAAAACTACCCGTTATTGTTGACTTTTATTAGACGGGTGAGACTCAATAACAGCCATATTTTCAATTTTAATTGGATTTTAAACTGTACCAAACAAGTGGAAAGTTTTGGGATAGTGTTGGAGAATGTATGGTTAAAAAATAAATTTTTTTTTCGACTTACGTATAATATTATTTTATAGAATAATTTGTGATTGAAATTAAGCCCGTGTTTGACACCCATTTTTTTCTCATTTTTTTTTCATTTCAACAACATATTCTATTAATAAAATAATATTACACATAAATCAAAAAATTCTCCATACTTTTTAACTACACGATCTTTCATCAATCACTATTTAAAAAATTGTCTTTCAAACAAAATGGGCATCAAACAAGGAGTAAGTTAAAAAAATGACTTATTGTGTACGGTATAGCCCATGTTCGTGCTACTGTTTTAAAACTCTTTTTATTACATGATCATTTTCAATTAAATTTACAAAATACAATATTTTGTATGTAAATTCAAGTCCCTGTTTGACACATAATTTTTAAAAATTTATTTTCAATCACATATTTTTCAATAAAATGATATTTCCCATCACATCAATAACTTTTTTTTTTACTTTTTAACCACGTATTTCCAATCATATCACTATTTAAAATACATTATTTACTCAATAATATCTATCAAACACACCCCATTTTTTTTTTAATACTTTTTGACTATATACAATTTCCAAAAAAAAAAAACCCTATTGAAAACCTTTTTTTTTTTTTTGTTTTTTTTAAATAATGAGCACCGCACATAGGCTTACAATCGAGAGCGGGGTTGACTTTTGTGGTTGTGAATTATCATCCCTCCCCCATTGTTTTTCAATTTTCTCTCGTTCCCGCCCACCACTCCTCACTCTCTCTCTCTCTCACACACACACACACACACACACTATCCACAATCAAATCGTTACAGCGAAACCCTGATTGCATTCCAATCCATCTCTTCGCAACAAATTAAAACCTCTCACTATAATTTCCAGATCTTTTACTTTTTCCATCTATCGCGCGTACAGAAGTTATATATATTTGAATTTTCAGTTTTGCAGAAGCCCTATCGATGAACCACTATCACATTTACGAGGCCATCGGCAAAGGAAAATGCTCGGTAACTCTCATCGAGCTTATGTTAAGCCAATTGATGTATGAATTCAATTCCGTGTATATATGGGCGAGTAATTGCGTGAGTTAATGTTGTGGCAGACTGTGTATAAAGGGAGAAAGAAGAAGACGATAGAGTATTTTGCTATAAAGAGCGTAGATAAATCTCATCGAAACAAGGTTCTTCAAGAAGTAAGATTTCCGATCAATTGTGTTTATTTTGAAATTTGATTGATATATTTTATTTTTTAGTATTGTTTGATGTTTTACTGTCTAGTTTTAGCGTATTTGTTCTTCTGAATACCTTTTTTGGATTTTTTACTGTCTGAGTTTTGCGTCCACACGATTTTTCCCTGGTGCGAATTGTTGTAAGTGGAGAGCTTACATAAAGTACACATTTTTAAATGATTCGTTTATTACCTTTGTGAATAATTTGAATTTGAAATTGACCATTTCCATTTCCTGCTCCAACTCAAATTTTACTTTTACAGTTTATTAATTATGAATCCCACATATATAGCACTGCTTTGAGCTGTAATTCTATACATTTAATACTTACAAGTAATCTTAGTTATAGAAAACAGAATCATAGAGCTTCTTACAATTGAAAACATGACAATTCTGAAATTTTGGTTTTTTGGAAATGAGTTTACTT
>CAIGRB010124056.1:5734-31258 GCA_903798255.1 Fraxinus quadrangulata | reverse complement strand
CACTCTTGAAGCATGTTAAAAATCAAAGAAGATAATGCAAGCAAGTGTATTGGAAGTTGGAAATATGATCTCTCTACTCATCATAATATAGCCCCAGTTTGGTCTCCATTTTAATTTTTATGCATTTTTATCTTTCTTCTTTCAACCACACATTCTTGAATACGTAAACTCAATAATTTTCATTCTTTTTTAACCACACATTCTCCAAAAAATCACTATTTCAAAATACATTTTTCCTTGAAACTTCATTAAAATGGAGCCCAAACAAGGGCTAGTAATTCACTGTTAAGATTCTAGGCACATCTAAGGACGATTCATATCACAAAGATTCACTGGTAAAATGTCTGTCTATGTTTTTTCTCCTGTGAATTTGTGCTTCATAAAAACTGCTTGGTTTTTCTTGATTACAGGTCAGGGTTCTTCACACTCTGGATCACCATAATGTGCTGAAGTTCTACTCGTGGTAATATTCGACACTGTTTTGGATACAAAAGAACTTCTATCATGAACTAGACTAAATACTAAATGTGCATCCAGTATGCTTACTACATTCTATATGGTTTTCGATGGTACCACTCGCATTAGATTGGATGTGCTTCTCACTATTTTTTTCTTTCTCAAATTACATTTTCAGGTATGAAACATCAGCTCACCTATGGTTGGTTTTGGAATACTGTGTTGGAGGAGATCTCTTGACTTTATTACAACAGGTGATTGATTATTTTTTATAGTTGCTGATGCTTGATTGTTTGACATCAAGATTCTGTGGCCTGTGAAACTGATTATTCTTCCCACAGAGATAACTTATCATAAATTAAAAGGCCATTTCTTTCTCTTTTTAATATAATTTTCTCCATTATGATTTTCAAATATATAACAACTGGAATGTCCTTTTAACAGTATATAAGGATGAAAAGTATGTGAAGGTGCAAGCAAGCCTAGCTGGCTTTGTCAGGCTTATGGCTAGAGTTGGCTTTGTACCCACTTGAACTAAGCTTAAGCTTCTAGATGGCAAGCTTGCATGCTGGCCAGTTTACTTCTTCTTTACCGTTTTACTTAATTGGATACCAATTCCATATTTAAATAATTAGTCGTTTATAATACATGGGGATTGTGTTCAGATTCTTATGCTAGAGTTTGAGTAGCCGCAGATTAAGTTCAAGCTTCATACTCTGAACTCAGACTTAATTTGAGCTTAGTATATTTCACTTGAGCTTGATTCCTAAAAATTCGCAAGTATTTGGACTCAGTTTGTTCTCACCATTAGACCCCAATTTGTCTACCATTATTCCAAAAAATTATTTGTTACAGTAAGATTCTCTATAACACATTCACCAATAAAATATTCTACACACAAAACAATAAAATTACTTTACTTTTCAACCACACATTCTCCAAAAAATACTATTCATTACTCTATTTTTCTCCCAATAGTGGGAGACAAACAAGCTCGAAAATTGTTCATGGTGCACATGGATTAATCTAATTTATGAATTTATATTATGTTACTGATTCTAGGTTTTTATCCTTTCTCTATGTTTTCTCACCAATACAAATTTCTTCCCCAAGAAAATTTTGGAATCCTTGTGCTTTAAAAATTGCTTAATTACTGTACTGCAGGATGGTAAGCTTCCAGAAGATTCCATACATGATTTGGCTTGTGGCATTGTCAGAGCTCTGCAGTAAGAAAACACCAATTTGCCTCGATCTTCAAATTTCCTGTTTTTCATGTTTTCATATATTTTTTTCCCTATTAACCTCCACTGGTCAGGTACTTACATTCAAAAGGAATTATTTACGGTGACTTAAAACCATCAAACATTCTATTGGATGAGAATGGACATACAAAGGTATACTCCTTTACTTTAACTTCATTCTTAAATTAAGAATTGAGGGATTCTTCATTTGAAGGGAAGTATTCTACTCACGATTTTCAGGTTCATTTATGTCATAATTGAATAACAAACTGTGCCACCATTTTAATTGCCAATTCTATGGCCATTATGATTACCTCCCCTTAATGTTCACTATTGCAGCTATGTGACTTTGGATTAGCTAGAAAACTGAGTGATATATCCATGACACCTTCTTCCCAGGTGAATTCTCCAAATGAGTTATGAGTTTATTCATGTGTTAATTTTATAAAATCAAAAGGTCATTTTCTTCCCAAATCACTCTGTCCTGTTTTCTTCTTGGAATCCTCATTTCGTTACTCTCTTTTCATGTGTGTTTTCAGTTGCCACAAGCAAAACGTGGAACCCCATGTTACATGGCCCCCGAATTATTTCTGGATGGAGGGGTCCATTCTTATGCTTCTGATTTCTGGGCTCTTGGTTGCGTCCTATATGAGTGTTATACTGGGAGACCTCCATTTGTTGGGAAGGAATTCACTCAACTGGCAAAATCAATCCTTTCAGATCCAACTCCAGTTCTTCCTGGCACCACAAGCTCTCCTTTTGTTAACTTGATAAATTCTCTTTTGATCAAAGATCCAGCTGAAAGGATACAGTGGTCTGAAATTTGCAGCCATGCTTTTTGGAGATCAAAATTTGCTCCACTAGCATTACCTCCTCAGCCTGCATTTACTAACATGATTGGGCTCTCTTCCGAATCACATCTCACAGAACGCAATGTTGACAGGCCTCTTCGAAACAATACCCCAGCTAAAACTTGTGGAAAAGATTCAAAAGGGTCTCACGGACAAGATGAGAATTCAATTTTAAGGATGAGGGATCATGAATCACCAATCAAGGGTGTTGCCAGTGGTCGTAAAACTCAAATGAAACCTTCGGTCAGAAATTTTGACGAAAGGCACAAGGGTGCTTCAAATGGTACAGGGGGTATCAATCTTCTGAGGCTTTCAAGAATTGCAAAATCAAACCTGCAAAGAGAAAATGAGAAAGAGAACTACCGGAGGCCACTGGCTAATAACTCTAAGAATGATGCAGAAGTCAAAATTGAAAACAATGATATGGAACTTGATTTTAATGAGAATAATGAAGACGAGGTGCATGATGAAGCTGATGGGTCTGACAACACAGCCTGTACCCATGAAGATGGTTTATCAACTCCAAGCAAGCATGAGGGGCAACATGAAGAGACGGATAGCAGCATAAGCCAGTCTGACACATCAAATGTTGTTGATACACCTTCGGAAGACTCAAGAACGCAAGAGGAGGAATCAACTTCAGACATGGAAGTAAGCCCAGTTGCTCCCACTCCACCCAGTGCCACTCCTCAACAAAAGACTCCAAGAATTAAAGATGGTTGTGGGCGTGCTCTAGACTTTGATACAAGAAAATCGTCTGGAGATCTCTCAGAGGTGCTCTGGCATCCATCTGATCTTGCTGTCAGACCTGTAATGCCTAGCAGAAAATTTGATAAAGGATCAGAAGCCATTCCTTCCCTTCCATTTGATGCATTGCCTGTGCCTGATTTTGTGAAAGTATCCAAGGAACAGTTGGATGTTATTTACTCTAGAATTATAAGTACCATAAATGGGAATACTTCTATTTGTGAGAAGCAAAACACGATCAGGTACCTTGAGATGTTAAGCAGCAATACAGATGCTGCCAATATTTTGACAAATGGTCCAGTAATGCTGGTTCTTATCAAACTGCTCAGGCAGTCTAAGGCTTTGGCTTTACGTGTACAACTTTCTTCACTTATCGGCTTGTTGATTCGCCATTCTACATTCATTGGAAACGATTTGGCAAATTCTGGAATTCTAGGTGCACTAACTGATGGCCTCAGAGATAAACAAGAAAAAGTGAGAAGGTTCTCTATGGCTGCTTTGGGTGAGTTGCTCTTTTACATATCTACTTTGGATGAGAACAGGGACAATAATCCTCAGGAATCTCCATCTAAGGACAACCGACCCTCTTCTATCTGGCAGGTTTGCTTCTCTTATCATTGCCACGACTTCTGGAAATTGTCAACAATTGTGTTATTATTCAATTCTATCAGTGGATCAAATTTTCCAAGAGACATACCTTAATTATTTAGTCGTAAGGAGTAGATAGTAATATGGGTTGTCACTCTTGTTTATCTTTATTTTTTTTAACAAATGCTATTTTCTCAATATTTTGGCAGGTTCCAAATTCATTGATCTCTTTGGTCTCATCTGTTTTACGGAAAGGAGAGGACGATTTAACCCAACTCTATGCACTAAGAACAATAGAAAATATCTCTAGTCATGGAGGGTATTGGGCAAACCGTTTCACAAGCCAGGATGTGATTAGGAACCTTTGCTATTTATTCAAGGCTCCAGGGAAACAAGAAACCATGAGGCTCATAGCAGGATCTTGTTTGGTACGGCTTGCTCGTTTTAACCCTCCTAGTATTCAACAAGTTATAGAGAAACTCTCGCTTAAAGACATCGCTTCGAGCCTTTTCAAGGGAAATCAACGTGAGCAGCAAATTTGCTTGAACCTTCTAAACTTGGCATTGTTTGGAAGCCATATACTGACGAATATTGGACGTTTTCTTCTTCCCTTGATGGAAGATAAGACTCTTGTTCCAAATCTTGTGTCTCTTGTCGAACAGGGAAATGAAGTCTTAAGGGGCAAGGCACTCGTTTTTGTGGCTCTACTTTGTAAGAATGGAAAGAGATGGCTGCCACATTTCTTTTGCAATGCAAGATTAATATCAGCTGTGGATAGGCTTGCTAAAGAAAAAGACAACTATGTGCACTATTGTTTAGATGCCTTTGTGCATGCTGTGGCATCAACTTTACCGGGTTTGCTGGAAACAATAACAGGAGATATTCAGCAACTTATGGGTGGGAGACGTCATGGACAAATAGTAGGTCTCATGAGTCGAACTTCTCCAAAGAACAATATTCATTTATTCCCTGTTGTTCTCCACCTTCTGGGGAGTTCTTCATTCAAGCATTTGGTAATAACTCAGCAGGTAGTACAACATTTAGCAAATCTACTTAAACTGGCGGAATCACCTTTTCAGGTAGATACTTGCAACCGGATGGATCTCATTTTTTTAAAGTTAAATTTCTAGACTTGGTGCCTCTAGAATCAATATACCGTAAGTCCGTAACATGCTTCATTATTGGTGGAAAGATATGTAGTATTTATTTAATACTAGAAAAATTTCTCTAGTTACATCAATGTAGAGAAAGGGAATCTTCATTCTCGTGAAGATAAATAGAAGAAAGGGAATCTTGTGATATTTCTTGGATATCTTCCATTATTGTTTTCTCAAATGTGCTTTTAGCATTTGCTTCCTTTCTAATGCGTTCATATAATTTCCTTCCCAAAGCATTTAATATAGCTTATTGAGTTATATTTAATGTGTTTATTTCGACATTGTTGACTCCCTGCATTATTTAATAATATATCTTATGGTAAAGTTTTCAGTTTTTTCTACTCATTATAGATTTTAGTTGTAAATGAATTTTACATATCTACGCATGCTTTTAGACTCATTTGCTCCACGGATAGAATTCGAGCATGCTAGCATCAGAATTCTTCGCTTTCTTTACACAATTCAATTACTATAACAGAATAGTTCGTAATATGACAAGAAAGCTGTAGTGGATAATCGCGTACATCTTATTATTCAATTTCAGGGTAGGGATGACTTCCAGATAACTCTTCTGCGTGTTCTTGAGTCAGCTACTGAGGAGCCCACTGCAGTAAATGACAACCCCAACTTATTCATCCGTCAGATTCTTCCCAGTCTGGCAGTCCTATACAAAGGAAACAAAGATGGAGATGCCAGATCTTTGTGCTTGAAGATTTTCTTTGACGTGATGGTCATTTTCCTAAATGAAGCACCGGAGAATGACCAAAGGCTCGAGGACTTGAAGACTGTGTCTAATTCTTATTTCCTCCCTCTCTATCCATCTTTGATTGAGGATGAAGACCCCATTCCTATGTATGCTCAGAAACTTCTTGTTATGCTCATCGAGTCCAATCACATAAAAATTTCAGACATTCTTCATATGAAAGCAGTCTCACGTTGCTTTGAGTTTCTGCTTGGTGATTTTTCATCTGCAAATGTAAGCAATATCATGCTCTGTCTGGCTCTGGCATCTGCCCCCGAACTTGAAACCAAGATACTATCCCAATTAAAGGCCGTGAGAAAGATTGGAAATCTTTTGGAATTTGTACATGCAAAGGAGATGGAGGATTTTGTCGAACCAACCCTTGGTGTGTGTAGGGCATTCCTTTTGCGCTCTCTAGGCTGTAGGAAAGGCTTTGTGTATTCAAAGGAACCTACTCTTTTATACGATGGTTCTAGTGAAAGCACTACAGAACAGCAGCAAGGCATAAAAGATATAATGGACTTTGGTGGCACTGTTGGAGTGTTGGTGGAACTGAGTAAATCCAAAGAAGCAAACATTGCAGACTTGGCTTCTGAATGCTTGATTTTGTTGTTCAAAGCAGCCCCGAGAGAAGCTACTATGAATTTTCTAATGAATATTTCAAAGGTCACAGCATTCTTTGAAGCTATGCTTCAGGATCTCTCTCACCTAGTGGTAGAGCGAATTATGCACGCTCTTGGTTATTCTTCTCGACTGTATTTGTTACATGCAATGATATTATCTATCTCTACATCGGAGATATTAAAAATCGAAGCAATTGTTTTAGACCTCAAAAGCTCTAGCAATCAGAGTATTGCTAACACTGCTTCCCGTGTGGCATTGGAGTTACAGAGGGTGCCTCGGTAGCTCTCAGTTCCAGAGGTTGGTTTCATTCACATATATTCTTCTGCCTCGCTTGCTTTATACATTTCCGTCCTTCGCATTGATGATAACATTGGTTGCGTTTGCTTTGCAGGAACTGAAGGTTGATCCATATCACCTATAATGATTAATCAGATTACCCCCGGGGTGAATTTAGTTCTACTTCCATGATGGTACGCAGTGGCTGCTTCTATGGAACGAAGAGATGTGGTAAGGGAAGGAAGATGTCTAGCCGTCCTTCCTTTGTATTATCTATGTACACATGTATCATCCCATTATTTCAATTGGACGCTTCTTTTACTTTAGTTTCATTCTTGTAAGTCTATTCTGCCTAGAATATTTTTATTTACTAGCTTGGCTGCCTTTGCGGTTTGAGTATGGATTGTGAAGAGAGTTTTCAACAATATTTGTCTAAATTTTTGTTTTCCTGTTTTTCATTGGCTCCGCCTCCCTTGAACTCATCTGGTTTCAATTGAATCCAAGATTTCACATTATCCTTCAACAAACGTCTATACGATGTGATATATGCTTAAAGATTTTTGTAAGGTTTGGTTTTCCATTGGAAGATGGAAGGTGGATCCCACCTTTTGTGGTCGGTGGCAAATTGCGACATCTTTCTAGGTGCAAAGTAAGTTGGACCTTATTGTATGAGCTTGTCATTGCATGGCATGAAACAACTTGTGCTAGCTGACTCTACTTCTCATGCTATATGACATGATTTTATTTAATTGACTGTTAAGTAAATAATAAAAGCAAATATTTTGTTATGAATGTTTATTTCCCACAGTTTGCTGCCGCCAAACGCTGCTTTATTATTTCTTGAAGGTAGGCAGGGAAAGTATACGAAAAAGGAAAAAATATTGCTGTCATTCAGCAATTTTTTTTCTGACAATTTTGTCTTTTCACCTTTCAGCAAGACTTTCTCCTCAGCTTTCATGTGATCGTTGAATATTAAAAGCCTTCTGTCAACCCCGTAATTAGCGGCAGGTAACTCTACACACTTTACTTGTACTAATTTGAATGCACGTGCATTGTTGATAATTAATAGGGACAATTCCAACATTCATCGTCATCTTATTGCCTTAGTAATGAGTAGATTCTCAACCTCTAAAAAGGAAGTCAAACTTTTCATTATAGTTGCATAGTTAGTCCTCGATGAAGAGCTTGAAAAGAGTCAAGTCTGCCACTATCGTACGGCTTTCGACCTAGGCAGCTCCTTCGCACCTTGTTAAGTATGAATTTGAAAACAATTTCCACTAGCAAACAAACATTCTCCTCCCTACACATGCCAACCACTAGCAATCCTTTATATATTTCATCGCTCTCCAATAATATAACAAAATCCTTGGTGGCACTATACCCCATATTGATACTTAATCATGTCCCTTTTCCTTGCTTCAATCATAAACCATTCATCTAACACACCCACAACTCACTCTTTAAACCTTTTCTTCTGACATTCATTTCACTCTGCAAGAATTGCTATTGATTTCATCATCATTTCAATGGCCTCTTTCCATCTTCTTGTAGCAATCATAATGGCTTTAATGGTTTCTTCTTTACATTCTTTACCGTCTGATAGGATGATATCAGAGTCCTCTTCCATTTCTTCTGCACCTGAATTGCAGCCAAATCCTCCACTCTCTCCAGACGTTTCTCCTCTTTTGCCTTCTTCTGGTGGGGCGGTGCCTCCTCCCACTGGATCATCATTACCAACCATCCCCTCTGATTCTACACAGAATCCTGATATGATGGGCCCTGTTGGCCCGGATGCTGCCTTTGCGCCATCAGGGTGGTTGCAGACTTCCTTGACAGAGTCGAGATTACTAGTAACTGGGTTGAAGCTTGGAACTTTTATTGGTTTCTTGGCTTATTGGTTAGTTCTGGTTTTTGTGATCTGAACTAGATCATCATTGCCAACTATTCTCTTCAATCCTAGTCCTCAGGATCCTGATATAACAGTCCTTGTGGCTTGGATACCATGGTTGCACCATTTGGGTTGTTGCAGTCTTGTTCGACTGAGTCGAGAAATCCAGTAAAAGAATTACTTCGTGGAACTTTTGTTGGGTTCTTGGCTTATTCGTTGGTTCTGTTTTTGGTGATCTGAGGCGTGTTTTGAGAGAATTTATCACTTTCCATTCTTCTATGTAGCACTTTGTGTACATTAATCCTCTTTCTCTATTCCATTTAATCCATCGTTACTTTCACTAGAAAAATCAAATTTCTTGCAACCCCATCAAAGATACATGTATTAATCAACCGCTTCACGTTTTTACTTTCCAAAATTGTATTAAATGCCTCGAAGGAAGTCTAGTCGAGAGTCTCTCTTTAGAGTAATTCATAAAATCAAATTATAATTGCATCGGACAATGACAGAAGATCTGGATACAATTTCGAGCACCTTGAACGACAATGTTATACTAGGAAACTCACGTAACAAGAAGACGGTCATAGCTCGGAGAAAGCTTAGTCAATATTGCATAAAATAAGCTATAAAGTGAAGAGTTTTCTACACAAAGATGCCTAGTATGTTGAAAAAAGTAAGCAATTATTAACAAGTGTGGGCATTCTTAGCTGTAATTATTAAAGTGAAAAGGCCAAAAAGCATAATCCTTTCCAGTGCATTTGTCTTGACTTAGCTAATATTAATTATTTGGAAGTATTTTCTAAGGTTTGGCACATGGAAAGGCCATTCAATAAAGTAAGAGTTTGCTTTACAGCTCTATTGTCATGGTTCAATTATTTCTTTTTATTTCATTTTTTGTCCTTTGGGTTGTGGGATTTAAAATAATAATTGGTGGATATGAGTGAAGATTATAGGCTGAGATGTGTTATTTCATGTATATATAATTGTGACAATTTTGATACCATATTGAAACCCGACATGTACCTAAGCCCCCTGTTCGTCTCTCATTATGGAAGAAAGAATAGAGTTTTAAATATTATTTTTTAGAGAATATGTAGTTAAAATTTAAAGATAGTTTATTGATTTGTGTATAGAATATTTTATTGTGTGAATGTGTGGTGAAGAAATAATACTGTAGTAAACAATTTAATTTTTAAAGGATGACACACCCTTATTGTAGGCACACATTTCCTTAAAAGCACAATCATTACAAACCAAATGTTTTTGTAAGTGTACATTTCATATTGGATCTTTTGATCTTTTGGATTGTGAAATGTTATATACATATGATAGATATGAGTGAACTTGAACTTTAACTTACAACTTTTATCCATTTGAATAATGGGATGGAACTAGAAGATAAGATTTGTAGAAGCAAATTATATAAAATTTTAATTGTGGGGACAAAAATTAAAAACTACATGGACTTCCTTGAAAATTTTGAAAAAAAAAAATTGAACAAAATATTGACTTTTCAGATTTACCGTTGGGGCAGGTGACCCCATTGTCCCCACGGTAAATTCGCCCCTGTTTGAATACCATGTTAAACTAGTCATCTAAAGTTACTAGAGAGGAGAAGAAATCATTTATTTATATTTATTATTATGTTCAAAAACTTTAATCTATAAAAAAAAACTATTTTCATCCTACTTATTAACTTAAAAGTGAGTCAGCATAAAGAATGTCAAAAGAGCCAGAAGACCTTAAAAGATGAGATCCAAAATGATTATGATTTACAACTCTTTTGAACCCAACATAATTATTGCAGATTTAGCCCCTGTTTGGTTCAACTACAAACGTAGATTAAAATTTAAATCAAAGTTAACTATTAATTTCAACTACAAATTTCATGGACTCCACAATTTTTCAACCACACTTTACGTCAATTTTTATCAAAATCTTTTGAAAATCTGGTTTTTATCTAAACCAAACATTGGCTTAGTTTTAATTTACAGTTATCTAATTGACTTCATTCCGGGTGCCCCCATATGTGAAAGCATGACTCAGACATGGCACAACCCACCATGAGCCGGCCGATCTCTTAGCCACCCCGCACTGGATTGAGCTGTACAGTCCAAGAGAGGAAGCTTATACAAGAAAAAAGTAAAAGCCCGTATGCCCACCACAGCTGACAGGCCGTTTAGAACAATGCCGGGTTGGACCAACTCTAAAACGGTCATGCCGGACCATTAGAACCCGGTTACACCACTGTGTAGAGATATACACATATAGCCTATAGTTCTGGTGAAGCAAAATTAAAATTCATTCATAAATACACCAGAAATCTCTCCTTCAGCTCAATATCATTCGATAATGAGAGAAACTTTGTACTTTATAATATCTTGATTCAGGTCTAGCAGGAAAAAGAAACGAAGGTAACGACAAGAGAATCTATTTCCTTGCAAGGAAATAAATCATAGAGAAAAACTAGGAAAGGTTCCTCAAAACGAAGAGAAAAGAGACGCTCCATAATAGCATTATCAGGCAACCGAACAAAGGAAACAAAGATTCATAAGTTAAAAGAACTCTCCTAGCAAACCTATGGTTCGGAATCTTTAGCTTATTTCTTCTCTTTGAGCTTCTCAATCATATCGGCTGCTTCTTGAACAGTGGTGATACTTTGAGCACTTTCTTCTTCCACAGAGATCCCGAACTCCTCTTCAAGTCCCATGACAATCTCAACCTAAATTGGGACATACCCAACATCAGCGAACCATTATAAAAGATCGCTCACATTTAGAAACAGCCAAGACAATGAAGTTATAATGGCCATAAGAAGCATATATATGGGAAAATTGCACTATCAGTCTCCAAATTTTGAAAAGGAGCAAGATGGCTTGCAACCTTCAATTATAGTTGCGCAATGGTCCTCAACAATGGAACAGGCCAAACCTTTGTCAATTTATCATTTGTGACCCTCCCATGTCTAACATTATGAAGCTAGATTTTGCTTCCTTGTTGAAATTTTAAATGAAGGCATGTTTTCACAAGGTCACATGCTACTGTTAGCAAATGGTACTATTTCCCCATAAATGCACATTCACTCTTCCCACATACATTCGAGGAAAGGAACATATTTAACAATAAAACTAATACCGTATCGAGTGAATCAGCACCAAGTGATGCAAACTTGGACTCTCCAGTAATGGCTGAATCAGCAGGGAGTGCTAGTTGTTTTCTCACAATTTCACAAACTTTCTCCACTGTCTCGGGTTTTGCCTGCACCAAAGAATCATTTAGAATTGTTAGTTAATCAATCATCAAATGTCACATTGATAGCATCTTAAAAGAAACAATAGATGGTAAATATAGCAAAGAAATATCGTTAATTCACTTTCCAGAATCTCTTCACATGAAAGAGTAAGTAAAAATCTGTGTAATAGTAAGCTAGAGAGTTAAGTTGTGAATTGTAAAGGCACCCAATTCTTGACTAGAGGGGACACCAAAGATCTCTAATCAATTGAACTAAGAAAAAGGGATTCCAGATGCAGCAATTTAACCAAAAGCCAAAAGAACGGGTACAAGGAATCTCCATTCATCCAATTTATGTAAGGTTAGTGCACATGATATGAGTTATTGCAGCATAATCAAGGAATTTTGATCATGTATTTCCAGATGCTGATTCCAAAGGCTATACTAAGTGCATTAAACTCGCTAAAGGTGAAAATATTCTAAACATATAAACTGTGATTGAGGATGCATGGTGAGAAAGACTTTCAATTTACAATTTCAATCTAATAAGGTTCTTTGTTGGAATATTACTGTTTATTAGCCAACTTTAATGTACAATTATGAGCAAGTCCCAGGTCTAATTTTTGTTATTTATGTATTCTGGTTCATTCTTGAACATCACTATGGACGGCTTAAAATAACTGCACAACACCATGTCATGCTCAATTACATTACGGAATCGCAAAGTTAACCATTAACGCAGCTTGCATTTAAACTCAACCATTTTTTAAACAACCTGTATTATTATCAGTAGTAGCATCATAATGAGAATCCCGAGAAGAACTAAGCAGTAGATAGAAACAAATGTTGAATCTATGAAGACGACGTAAAACAGCTACATCAAAGCATACCGCACAGGCAATGCGGAAACGAAGAGGAACAGGTTTGAAGCTTTTTCCACCGAAGGAAACTGAAACTGTCTTCAATTGTGAGACCTGCCCATGTTTACAACATAAGAAATACCACAATGCACGAGCACCAATCAAGACTAAGAAAAACAAGAATAAAGTTAAAAGAAGTGAACCATAATGTCATTAACTTTTCCAAACTTGTAACCTAAAAGTGCTTATAATTTTTGAATACCCTTGAACTACTTTCCAAATAAACAAATTCAATTACATAATTTACATTGTACACATGTAAAATCAGATAGACAACAGGACCTGCTGAATCTTTTGAAAAGAGTATGTAATGCAGTAGAAAACTGAGAAAAATAATAAAAATTTAGCCTCGATTTACTTATAAGAGACAGTTCCCAGTTAATCATTTATAATCGTTAGCTTCAAATAAGAACTATGTACAACTCATAATATCTTTAGCATTTTGTACCATAAAAACTCAGCACTCAAAAATAAGCAATGCATATTTAAACACGTGCTAATATGTAAACCACTCCAGGTCTAGAGTATAAATTTATAATAAAAAATAAAATTATTTTAACAAGAAAGCGATTAGCACTGTTTAAAACATTCTAATTTAAAATCGACAACTTCCGAGCCATCATTGTGTTGGAAACCAATTTTAAATTATTATTTAAGTGAAATTCGTTATTTGGTGAATGAGAAATTAAACCAAATTTAAGTCTCTTAAATACTTGAAATTTTTGGAAAATCGTTTAAAATATTATGGAATATTCCAAAAAACATTTGGATGGAAAGTTGTGTCTTTCCATATGAAAGTTCATGACTTTTGGTATAATCATTTCTCGGTGGGTGTGTCTCTTCATATATAAAGATAAATTTCAAAAGGTGTGTCCTTTTATATGATCGCGTCTTCTGAGACAAACATTTCCAACTACTATTATAGATCCTATGCCTATGCGTTTGGATTTTATTCATTCAATTCATAATTCCATATCATAAATTTCATTTGTGTTGCAAAAAAACACTTCATCAAAGTGTGTTTTTCTCGCATAAAAGTCATTTCTTGGTAAAGAGAAAAATTCTTCGTTGCTCTACGTAATTAATTTGGAGTGCTCCTATTATAAGACGTCATCGTTGCATCTTGAAAGATGATTGTCAAAAACCGTTAGCACCTGGATCAAATTCGTGAGAAAGTGTCAAACACCTGCCTCTACTTATTTCTATTTTCTGATTTCTTTTAACTTGTGTTCCGATTTCGGAAATGCTAACTTTATTTTGATAATTTTCAAAGGTTTTAATTGAAGAACTAATTGGTTTTCAATGAAGAATGGAAAGGCTTGAGTTTGTCTTCCTATATTCGGTTTCGGTAAGTCAGAGCTTCGTTGTTTTTCATGCGGATATAAAGATATGTTGTAGAATATAATGAACGCACATATCGGTGTAATTCCCCCAACACATTGAGCATCAATTTTCTCATCACAAAATTAATAAATCACGGAGATTCATACACCAGCTACACAGGATGAAGAAACGACGAAGAATATAATTATACCTGAAAGATTTATAACCAAGATCCATAAGCATAAAAAGCATACAACCCATTTCAGAAAAATCAAATCTTTAATCATAAAAACAATACAAATCTTAAAAACCCCACTTCCAAAAATCAAATCTTCAATCACAAAAACAACATAAGAGAAAAAATAATAATAATAAAGCATGGATCAACAAGAAAAATACCTGGTTTTTCTTGAGAGAGGAAGCGACAGAGGAGAAGGAAACGGATGAAGCAGTAACAGAGGCCATTTGATAGAGAATACTGGATCTGAAAATGGTAATAGAAAAGTGGAGAAAGAGAGAAGCGGTGGCGGAGAACACCAAGTTTGTGATGAGTGTATAGTTTTTATAAGAGAGAAAAAGGGGGGAGAGACTGTGGTTTTATAGAACCTTTGTTAGAGTTGTTGGTTTGTTGGTGTAATACTTGGTTTGTATCGAAATTTGGAGTGTTTGGGTGTGCAATTTTTTTTCTGGGAGGTTGGGGTTGGTGTGGGCAAAATAGGATCTTCTTACGCTATCCGGTCGATCATTTAGTTTCTATTTGATGATCATTATTTGGCTAAAATAATATTTGACCATTATTTTTTAGGAGAATGTATGGTTAAAAAATAAATAAATAATTGAATTAATGTACATAATATTTTATTGTGTGAATATATTGTTGCAAATAAGTACGTAAAAAAAGAGTTTTCAAATAACGGTGTCAAATAGTGGCTTAAATTGGAGGTGCAAAGATGGATGACACGTGTTTTCTATGGAGAAAATAAGTCGTCACTGTACCTAGAGGAAAAATGGATGAAAACATGTCAAGTTCTACATTGAAAAATAAATCGTCGCGAGTTTGAATTGGATCTTGTTTCACTCGCTTTCATGTCAAGTTGTAAAGGATGTGACTCTTTTTAAATGGTCATGTCCTGACCTAGTTCCTATTGAGTTATACCAGTTAAGTCGAGTCCTATTTTGGAATTGTCGAGTTTAATCTCGATCATTTTACCGCTCTATTTATAGTTTAAATGGGATTTGAAATGTTTTTCGTTCTAGTTTTAATTCTTATTAGACGTAGCTTAAAAAGTAGATTAAAATCTAATTCAAAAGCGAAAATTAATTTTAAATGCATATTTCATAGATCCACCACTTTTTTCTTTCCCTCGGTTTAATTTTTATAAATTAATCTTGATTTTGCCAACCATATCTAGGGAGAAAGTGGTTGAGCAAACAAAAATGCTAGCTGTTCAATGTCATTGTACATGATTTTTGGTACCCCATAAATATGGAGAATACAACTTTACACTTGAATATGAAATGATTCAAGGTAAAGAGGTATGATTGGGAATTTTCTGGATAATGTTTTGGCAGTGTTTATTAACAATTGTTAAAAGTTTCTCATTACCATTTGTATATGTAAATTTTCTTCTAAATTAATATTAATGTTTATAATAGTTATTGTGCATTTTAGCCCAAGCTTGGTTCCGATTTTTTAAATTTCAATTTTATTTTTTTTAAATTCATTTTCAACTGTACATTTTATAAGATTTTTAACTTTTATTATTTTTTTTTTGAAAACTTACTGAAATTCTAATTTTTATCGAAACCAAATAAAGGCTTCAATTTGTGGAACAAATTGACGAGCATCTCAATGTCAATTCACATGTTTCTTGCAAGTAATAAGTAGTTGGTCTAATCAAAGAGGTTGCATCTGTCCCCTAGCTAATAAATTAAGCCCACGTTTGACACCCATTTTGAGTGAAAAAAAAATTGGAATAGTGATTGATGAAAGATTGTATGGTTAAAAAATAAGGAGAATTTTTAGATTTATGTCTAATATTATTTTATTGATAAAATGTGTGGCTGAAATGAAGAATGAGAAAAAAGATAGGTTTCAAAGAAATTTATGGAAAGGAAATAAAATAGTAAGAGGTCACCAACCATGCACTTGAAAGAATTCATTTAATGATATTTAATTTTGCAATAGTTTATTAAATTGAACTGAAGTAAGAAAGGTTTGTAGAATTCCATATCAAAGTAGATTTTAATACACACACGCACAAAATAAATAAATAAATCTACTTGGCCTTTAGGGTTTGGGAAAATTGCACAATTGATCTTCAACTTATTGCTTTAGTAGCAAGTTAGTTCTCATTTTCTTACAAAAAAACAAGTTTGTCCTCAATTGTATAGTTTATCAACTGATGAAGTTAGATTTTGCTTCTCAACTTTAGTCGGTGTCTAAATATTTGAAGTGAGACATTTTTTCACAGCTGTCATATTACAATTCTGGCGATAATTTAAATAGTTCTTGTCATTGGTGATTTGTTGAACAACCTATAATAAAATGTTAGGGATCAAAATAACACATTTTCGTGAAACAAAGAAGCAAAGACATTTTAGGCATATTTATAAAATCGTTGTTGTTGTTGTTGTTGTTATTATTATTATTATTATTATTCCATTTTTTAATAAATTAATCGAAAAGTCTAACCTTTTTGATTGTCTAAAGAACATTGAGATCCAGACAAAGATTGCTTTCTTTTTGGGTTTTATTAGTTGGAAGGCAAGGGTAATTTACATTATTGTATTAACTTAAATTAATTAATGTTATTATTTCTAAACTTAAGTCTAGAATGATATTTGGTAGATATTAAAATTAAATTTTTAGTGGATTGTGATAGAAATTTTTGAAATGTGTGGTTGAAAAGATATAGGACCCAATTTGACTTAAATGTATTTATGATAAATTCCACGATATCTCAAATATCTATTAATACTATTTTTTTCACCGAATTTCATACGCCGCGACTTCATTTTTATCTCTTCAAACTTAGAAGGGAGTTTTATGATTGAACGTTGAGTTCCTACCAACACACATTTTCATATCAATCACTATTTCAAAATTTATATTCTGCCCAAAATTAAATTCAAACACACCCTAAGTATTGAATAAATATTTAAAAAGTCAAAACCATTTAATCTTATTTACTATACCATCCTATTAAATTCAGCATGCCATATCAAACACGCATTTAATATCTTGCATGTGGAGTAGGTTTCACCGATGAAATTACAAAAAAAAAAAATCTAAAGGTGAAGGAAAGAGTGAGAGGAAGAAATGAGAGAAAATCCCAAACCAAACAAGGCCTTAGATTCAAAGCTGGTGAATCTGCTAATTGAACCCAACAGCCGATTTGGTACAACCGCTCATTGCAGAGCCGTAGACCCACGCGCTTCCAAACTGGAGACGAGTCGTCTGCAGTTCCATTTGGTGCAATAGACAGCAGTCATTTGTACATTGTTGGAATAAGGGAAATCGACTCGGATGGTCCCAAACCTTTTCTAATATTACGTAATTGGTCCAAATATTTCAAATATGGGGTTAACGGTGCCAACCTTTTCAATTTTGGTGCAAATTATTCTTTTAGATGGTTTCCATCTACAAGGTCTGTTAGTTTGGTCTTTGAAATACAATTGACCTTATTGTCTTTATTTGAAAGGACATTTTTGTTAAGAAAGTGAATCTGAAAGACTCAGATCTATCAACGATTCATTTTCAATGGTAGCCCACAACGGCATACATTATGATCCATTTATCTTAATCGTAATATCAAGATTTCGAAATAGTACCTATGCCAGCTATGTTCCATATATTAAACTTATTGGTAGGTGATTTTTGAATTTGTTGGTGAAAGTAAACTAATACGTGTACTTGACAGAATAGCTATTCAAATAAATAATAATGTCAATTGCATCTCAATGACCAAACTAACGGTCGTTATAGATAGAAATCATCCAAAATGATCATTTGTGCCAAAATTGAAAAGGTTTTGGGACCATTTACATCACATTTGAAAGGTTTAAACCAATTATGCAATATTTGGAAATGTTTGAGACCATTTGCGCCAATTCTCCTTTGAAATAATAAAAAGAACCTTTTGTAAATTCCAATTTTTTTAAAGCATAAATTTAAACTTTTTAAAAAGAGAAGAAGATAACTAGAAAACTTTTTTTTTCTTTTATTCAAAGCAAAAACTGCATACTTTACAAGGAAGCGTTCCACCAAAAGTGATGGCTATATATATAATTTATTTTTATTTTATGTAAATTGACACTCACAACATTTTCGTTACATAAATCAAAATAAAATGTGAACTTTTATAATATTTGAATCCTACCAATATATATTAAACGGTAATTTGTTCCAAAAATCAATAATCGCCTCCTTCACCTTTGCTCATCCGCTTTAGAGGAGGGAAGGGGTTATAGCTTATAGGATTAGGAGTTGAGACTAAAGGTAATCCAAGCGCGAACAAGAAATTGAAGAAAGAAGAGGAATCACGAGTTGGTGAAAAAAAGAGTTAGAATACGAGTACTTTTTTAGTTCTTATTCGAGTAGCCAGATATTCCTTTGAAATAGAGTGTGAGATGTGACGTGTGAGCGAAAAGAATCCCGTTATGAAGGATGTAAACAACACAAAATTGAAAGTTTTGGACTCAAATGCATAAAACCCAACTAAGTTAAATTACTCCATTTTCCACAGTACTATAGCGCGTAGTTTTTGATATCACACATACCCCACGCCACCCCCACCTCTGTCCTTCTCTCCAGTTTTTTCTCAACCAGTGCCACTAAAATCTACCGATCTCATTGCACCCTAAAGTTCCCTTTTTGAATTCTAATTCCCTCTAAAAAATCCCGATTCTAAAGGCTCACACAATCTTTTTCTCCTAGTAAGTTTTCTTGCGTTTTGTTTTTTGTGTGTATTAAATGTAAGTAATGGGTTTGAAGTAATATTTCATAATTACCTTGTTCGATTTCTACTCTGATTCATGGAGATCAGAAACCAGTAGAGGAAATTTGTGAGCATAAAAGAGTTTTTCATATTTTTAGTAAGTATAATTAGTGATGTAGGATGTATAACAGTTTTGTGGAGTGGGTTTTGTTTCAATTTCTGTTCTTTGATATGAGGGATGAAAAGTTACTGTGCGTTATGTGTAATTAGAATGAAATTCTACATATGGAAATGAAGTGGAAGTTCCATATTCATTACAAAGGTTTTTATTTTTGTTTTGGAGTTTTCTTTCTAATTTACTAAATAGTGGAAAAACTGTGGAAATGAATGATTTTGGTATGGATGTTGTTATTAATATAAATCAGTTAAAGACCGGTTTTTAAATGTTTGGGATATGGAGTTAACTCAGCCTATTACGTTTATTGTTTCAGTTTACAAGAATTATGAGTACTCGGCTAGTAGAGATTCAGCCACGTGAACTTAAGTTCATAGGTAAGCGAATGAAATGAAATCGTGCAATTACATCACTTATATGAATATAGATATGCGATGAATCCATTTGTTATGCTCTTGACGTTTAATTATGTGAATGGTTGCATATTCTTTGCTTGGGCACAATTAATGCAGGAATAGAGGGATACATTACATATTTGATGATATGGCAATCTGTTCATTATTTTTAGTCATTTAGGAGAATAACTTCTTAGAGATGCATTAACATAGTGGCTGCATTTGGTGGATGGATTTGGGCTTTCCGGATATAATCACAATAATTCCCACTCACGTGGAATATAATTTTTTCTTAATCTAACTTCCAATACCTCACTTCCATGCAGCCAAGCGTAAATTTATGAGCATCTATTGCACTTGGATACTATTGACTTTCACTACCACGTTCCATTTTGCGGATACTGGATATTTAAAAAAAATTGTGAGATGTATACATCTGGTTTGACTTCTATTAAGCTCAAGGGCCAAGGCTCCACTGTTTAAGAGTGTGTTTGGTGCATATTAAAATGAGAGAATGCATTTTTTTGAAGTGATGTGATGTGGAATATATAGTTGAAAAAGAACGAAAAATTATTGACGTGATAGAAAATATTATTTTGTTGAAAAATGCGTGGTTGAAAATAAGTAGAAGAATGAGAATGAAAAAAATAATGTAGCTCAAACAGGGGCTAAGTATTAACTCATCGTTTTGGTACTCACTCAGTGCTCCATGAGTGCCACCCTGTTGTAGTATTGTTACATACTGTCCAAATCACCTAAGGTTATTCTCATATGAAAAACAACGATTATATGATCTCTAGGAGAAATGGCATGGAAATATTTTCCTTAAATCATGAATCCTTGCTTAGTCAATTAAAAAAATAAGTATCTTTCTGATACATGTATGATTGAGTAATCATGGTATATACAGTTCAAAATAATTATGTGTTTATTTCCCAACATCGACTTTGTTATATCTTGTTCCTTTCCTTTTGTTGTCTCATTTATATTGTAATTTGTCAATTCATCACATCTTCACATTATTTAGGCATTTAATCATTGTGTTCTATGTACAATTTGTAGCATTTTTCTTGAACAATTGCCCGACTCTGACCCCTTTCTTCAAATCTTTAGTTGAGGCGATGAAACAAAGTTCGTGTGTTGTTGACCTTACCAATGTTACCGACCAACATGTAGCTTTCAAGGTGAAGTAACTTCTGATCTTGTACTTAAAGCATGCTAATTCACTTTACCTACATGCCTTTGAATATGATTTATTTTTGTCTTGTGGCATGGTAATCTACTTATCTTAGTTTTCAAGCATTCATTTTTTTCGAGCATAAGGATTCGTATGGAAAAATGTGACATAACTGCAATCTTCCTTTTTCAAAGATAACGCTTAAATGGCTGTGTGACTTTTTTGGCAGGTGAAGACTACGTCGCCAAAGAAGTATTGTGTACGCCCTAATGTCGGCATAATCATGCCAGAGTCAACATGTTCTTTCACAGGTTTGTTATAGTTTCATGTTATATAACACTATTAAACAATTACGCGTGAAAGCTGTAAATCAGATTGTAAACTGTAAACATAAGGATGGAAACTTATAGATATAAACCTAAGCAGATGTTCCTTAAACAACGATTCATAGTTTATCCGCAGTATATCCTATTCCTTGCACCAGAAAGCTGGAAGTAGGGAGTTAACTTGAATGCACACTTTGCAGACATCAAGCCCAGTTTGCAGCTTCTGCAAAGATGTCCGTATCACATTATAAACAATTAGCTGTAAATGATAATTCCAAAATTTTCCATGTTTTAAAGCACTTTCCGCAGTTCATTTTTTGCTTCAACTTGTTTATACCTTTATTATTTGTATCACATAAGCTTGGGACTAGAGTTTTTTTTTGTTTTTCAAGCGGCAATTTTTACTGCTGTTAGACTTTTCTAGAGTCTGCTAATTGACATTTTCTATCTTCGGAGATTCAGTTACCATGCAATCACAGAAATCAGCTCCAGCCAATATGCAATGCAAGGACAAATTCCTGATCCAGTGTACTGTTGTGCCATTTGACACAACTGAAGCAGAGATTCCTCCCATGGTAAGAATATTCCAATTGGATATTTTTACACAATTTCTTGCTCTCTTTTTTGCGCTTTTGCCACAGATGATAGAAAATAGTATGAAGATTGGCTTCAGTATTTCGTATTCTTTTTATTCTGACAGTTTGCAAAAGATAGTAAAAATTATATTGAAGAGACCAAGCTTAGGGTTGTTTTGACTAGTCCACCTCAATCTCCAGTGTTGCTGCCTGTTAATGGGGTTTTGAAGCCAGAGCCATCGTATCAGACTTCAATGCTGAAAGATAAATTGCAGTTGGGAGTTGAAAATTCCCCCCATGAGTTGGTGAGAAATTTGAATATATTTTACACCTTTAAACCATGGGCAAATTAGGCTATGATTCTGGCGATTTATTCTTTTTTCTTCAAGTTGATGAGAACAGCTGCTAATTATTTTCTTGAGCATATGAGCTATTCTGCTTTATCACTTATATGACGAAGTTGCATCCCTTATTTGGAAAAAGGAAAATGAAAATGAAGCGGTTATGCGATATATTTGCCTCATCACTTGAATTTTCATTTAAGTAAATTTGCATTAAATTTTTGTACTATAATTCCTGGATAATGGTAGTTATAGTAATTACCATGAAGTTTGACATCTGGATTGTTAGATTTCATTTTTCATTGATGAATTTTAAATCAAATATATTTCTTATTAGATTAAAGAATATTTTCTTAAGAGACTTAATCGAATTACTAAGTTTTTCCTGAGAGGCAGCTGATTAAGAATGTCGAGGATGTCAAAATTGCTGCGAACAAGGAAGGTTCTACATCTCCTAAGGTTGTGGAAAGTTCCACATTACTCCCTACTAAGGATGAGGAGTTTAGCCCTAGCAAGGAGGAATCAAGAAAAAATGAGAATGTGGAAGTGGCAAAATCAAAACAAGTCGAGGATGTGGAAGTGGCAAAATCAAAACAGGTCGAGGATGTGGAAGTGGCTAAATCAAGACAGGTTGAGGATGTGGAAGTGACAAAATCAAGACAGGTTGGGGATGTGGAAGTGACAAAGTCAACAAAAGTTGAGGACATGGAAGTGACGAATGCAAGAACAGACGAGGATGTGGAGACAAAATCAAGACACGTCGAGGATGTGGAAGTAAAAAGGTTATCTGAAGACATTCAGGAGTTGAAGACAAAGACGAGTGCCTTGGATTCAAAGCTAATTGAGGTTTGTCTCTTTATCACAAATGTTAAAATTTGGAGCTGTGGAGGCAATTAAAGAGCGACAATAACCTTTTTGGAAAGTAGGCACCAAATATGTTCGATATTGGGGAGTTAAAATCTTTTTCCTGCATTGTCATCTTTTTTCTCTATGATTTCTGCGTCTGCTGATAATACATTGTTATTAGCACTGGTAGCCATGGCCTGAATATATCTTTTTGTGGCAGGAGATTGCTTTATTTTGATGAAAAATCATGTTTAGGAAACAAATTCACATGGTAGGTTTCATAGCAAAGATTGGATAGTCGAGCAGAATTAAAGAAGAAAAGGAAGCTAAAATCTTGTTTATTACAATGTCAAGTCTTAACCATTGTACCTAATATGCTCTTAATGCTGTGACTTACTCCACATGATTCCTATGTTTTTATAATTTCACATCTGCATTTCATAAATTAAGTACATATTAGTGTGAGACTAAATTTTGTGGTTTTAAGGCCTCTCATTGGAAAGGAGATCGGGGGGAAAAAATGCTACGCTGTTGACTGGCCATTTTTTCTCATTTGGTCAATAAATTTTCATTTATGCTTCTTTCGAAAATGCTTAGCACTGTTATCTCTTACTTTCTTTGCAGGCTGAAAATACCATCATGAAGCTAAAAGAAGAAAAAAACAGCGCCGTTCATGAGAAGGAAACATTAAAGCAAGAATTGGTTGGTGACATCCTACACTATTATTTTTTTCTATTATGTTTTAAAGATATTGTTCATGCCATCTACCCTAAAATACTATCCGTTCTTTCTCATTATGGCTGAATGGGAAAATTATGGCAGATGCCATTACTTTTCTATTTATTCCCTGGTTTTTGGTTCCCAAGTCAGTGGGGGTATTTAACCTATTCTGGTAAACTAGGGAATTATCAGGTTTTCAAGGAAAATACAGAGGGTAAACTACATGTTTTAATTTGTTTCCTTGTTTACTAAGTTTTTATGTTGGCATACATGTATCAAAATCTCGTTTTGCTACCGTAATTTGTTGATATCTTCCCCCCTCCCAAGGTGGCAGATAACCTATTAAATTCATCGGATTGGTCTTGGTCTCCATATTTTTTGGCCTGTGTATCTTTGATAGATTTGATTTAATGCTATCATGGCTTCGTTGTCTTGCTTGTTGACGTTTGGTCTCCATCCATCTTTTCAGGCAATGTTGAGGAGATCGAAGGGTAAGATAAAAGATCAAGTTGGTTTCCCTCCGTTGTTTGTTTGCACGGTTGCCCTGGTTTGTCTCACTATCGGGTTCTTGTTACGTGCTAAGTAAAAATTTTATGCTTGCCGCGAAAGAACTGTAATCCAGTATGACGGATAGTAGAGGGTCTAGTGAGTGGTTAATTATGCCATCTTTTGTACTATGATTGTTAATAGCTCTCAACGATATATTTCAATAACGAGTGTAAAAGAACGTTTGTTCAAATACTAGAAAATGCAAACTTTAAACTTATTACCCATTTCTCGTATCAATATTGTAACTTCTAAGCGCGTCGCCTTATACATTGTTCAAATTCCGATGTGAAACTAGTTCCATGGCACGGAATTTTCATCACTGGATGGTGAGTGAAAAACACTGCAAATCGAGATTTTAGCTAGGTGAGTTTAATGAAGTTTGCTTTTCTTTCAGAGTTAAGTTTCATTAGCTTTTCACGTACGATGTCCGAGTTGGAAGAATTTCCTATCGTGTAGGACGTTATATTAGAAAAAATAGTGAATTTTAACCTTCAATAAAAATTAAAAAAAACCTCGGCGACCAATTTGAAAGAAAAGAAAGTTTAGCAACTTGTGAAAATTTTTAACCACCAGTAGAAAGTTTACTTACAATGGTACAATACTACATTGAACGATTTCATCTAAAAGTATGAATCTTTCCATTTCAGCAGAATGGATATTATCTTAATGTTTATCTTGGCCAAAGTTAATACGCCCAATTGTAAAATTAGTTAAGAAAATAGTTAGAATATTTNAAAAGTATGAATCTTTCCATTTCAGCAGAATGGATATTATCTTAATGTTTATCTTGGCCAAAGTTCTTCTAATACCCAAAAATGTTGAAAACAATTTCATCATAGAACATCATAATCAACATAAACCAAAAATTTATAATTGCATTCTGATTTTAGCTCAAATGTAAGGTGAAAACAATTTACAGACAGTCATACACAAAGATATGTGCTTACAAAAATATACACCGATTTGGTGATCCATAACCTCGGCCGGGAAAGGGAACAACCTGCCGGATTTTCCCAAAATATCCCAAAATACGAACTATTGGGTTAACAATTACACAGAAAGAAAACAAGAATCGGACCAATACCACTGCAATGAATAAATTTGTGCTGTGCTAATTTAGACACCGCTATCATCCACACGAAGAAAAACACTCCATAATATTAACAAGTGAAAAGGCAAAACCTGATTGCATGAGCCACCCTCAACTATATGCTTAGTGTTTGGCCTCTTCTTGCCATTGTTGCACACTTTGTTCGGTTGGAGAGCCTGGAACAAATGGTACAAAACCCCGTCCACCAAAAACAGGACGCATGAAGCCATCATCAAATTTTCTCCAGTAATAGTGGACAGTGCGTGTAGGCTTCCTCAAGAGCATCCTTAAACTGCTTGGACGAAGCACATTTCGATCACCTTGATTAGCTTCTGAATCCTGACCA